>SJYO01052474.1:31184983-31398726 GCA_006410555.1 Capra ibex
TGGGACATACGTTCTGTCCTTTTTTCTGTGTCTACACATATGGTCTGAAAACCTGAGTCTCCCTCTCCCTCTCCCACCCTACTAAACCCTCTTACCCTTAAGATTGTACATATGACAGTACATTCTTAACTTAGCGGTCAGGTACAGACTGCATCCCACGTCGAACGAACCCCGACCACGTACCCCTACTGGGTCTCTCTACAACACCCCTCCCTCCACCTTCCCCCCAAGTACAAACCCTTGCGTACATTCTTAATTTCTAAAATTTTAAATTTTTTATTTTTTTTTATTTTAAAATTTTTTTTTATTTATTTATTTTCCCTACCCTGGTAATTTTGGGGAAACTTTCTGCCCTTTGACCTAAGGACGGTGTAGGACTGTACACATTAAGGTCCCGTCACGATGTTTACTACTCCGTTTCTAGGGTGACGGACCCACGACGGACAGTACACCGATGTCTCTGAGGACCTCCACCAAAAAGAGGACACGGAACACTGACCACTCCAATAGTCCTACTCTCATCGTAAGTCCCACGGAATAGAAGGGAGACATCGGTCCTCCCGGACACTATCCCCTTCTTCACTGAGTGTCCGAGTCCCTGTAACAAGTGTGACGTGGATATATACAAAGACGAACGTTATAATCTTTTGTGTAGTTCGATACTCGAAATCACCCCATGTCAATATAGATGTTCCCTTCGGGGTTTTCATAGTCTTTAACAAGGGTATTAACTCTACGAGTCGTAGGAAAATTCTTCAGGATTTGTTAGTCATGGACTAATTAGGAGGAGTCACTTAGGACCCTTTAGTTGATTCCCGGTTATAATAGAAAACCTGAACACCCACCTATTCACCGGGGACCAACTAGTAATCCTTGACTGGCACTGGTAACAAATAAAGTGACCGGACCTTTCCCGTCCTGTTGGTAAGAGAAGGGTTTCCAGGAGGACCGGACAGAAGGACCGGTGTCCCTTCTCTACACTCCTTTCACAGGGTCCGACATCAAGAAAAGGACAAGGTTTGGAACAGAGGGAACAAAGACTTTATTCTCCGAAGGGTAAGGACGACCGCGTCAGGGGATTATCCTTACCCATCCGTTCGTCACTCCCCACACTCGGGCGAGTGGCTTGAGGTCAGACAGACTCCGATCCGACCGACTCCAAGGGTTCCAGTGAGTCACTAAACGACGGTCTCCCCTTTAGTCAAGGGTCAGGGGACGGAGACATAGGACGAGAGGTAGGTAATCTGATGCGACGGAGAGGGCGGTCACTCTGTGTGAGTCCTGTGAAATTAAAGTCTCAAACTAAGATACAGATAAAAAGTCGATAAACGATGTTGAAAGACCCTCTCCTTCCAAATTTAAAGGATGGTAGGTTTAGTAAAAGATCAAATGAATATTCACTAAGACTTTGTCAACCGGGACCTTTCGACTGTTGAACTATTTTACATAGAAAGTTTAGTTGGATCACGACGGAAATATATATCAATTTAGTAGGTTTAGGTCGCGTGGCTCAATTCTTGGCCTCTAGAAGACAAGAGTCTGACGGACAGTGAAACCCATTCTTTTGTGTGTCTCAATACGAGTGAATGCGAATGAGTTCACACCAGAGAACCCTTCCTTTATTCGTGACCGAAAACCGTCCAAATAGACGAAAATCGGTTATTCTTTACCAAGAACGTCACTATACGTAACCTGTTTCCACCAAACCCCTCTGAATCACAGTTTTTGGTCGTCGGTCGTATTACAACTACCTGTTTTATAAAGTATATATATATATATATATATATACAAACATACAGAAATTCCAATCTCTCAACTTCTCGAGAGGACGCGTAAGTTGTGGTTACCACTGTCAAAGATAAGTAAATTGTTTATCTGTTTACCTAAATAAACATGAACTTGACTATACTGTAGACGAGTACTCTGTATCGACTCTACGGACACTGTATACATCGTGGCAGGACCGTGATCAGTCCCGAGTGTCTGTACCACCGAAGGTAGGAAACCCCCTTTCCCTCGATTCTCAGACTTTTTTTATTCTTAGTAAAGTTTTAGAGATTTAAATACTTTAAGACCTAAGACCCAGAGTTGTTTTCCCAAAATTACGTAAAGATCTAGTCCTATTTAATCACTTTACTTTAGTCATTCAGAAATATAGTGGTGACACAAAGTGTTAATAATTTTTTTCTATTTATTTCCATATCGTTAATTTGTCTCACAAATAAAAAGTAAAAATTTTAAAATTTTTATAAATTTTAAAAAACCGACACGGTACGTTGTAAACCCTAGAATCCAGAGACTGGTCTTTAGTTTGGGTATGGGAAACGTAACCTTCATACCACACAATTCATGACCTAACAATCCCTTCATTCAAGGAAAGGTAAAAAACACTTAACTTCACATCAACGACCTGTTATAACACATTCAATGTTCCCATGGTAAGTGTTAAAAATTTCCAACATAATGTGAATATATCAATAATATTTTATAACCGATACAAGGACACAACATGTTATATAAGAATATCGAATAAAATATGAATTACCAAACATGGAGAATTAGAGAACGGGGATATACCGGGAAGGAGAAAGGAGAGGGGCGACCATTAGTGATCAAACAAGAAATATAGACACTCAGTTCTTTCTCCAGAATTTAAAGTTATCGGAATTATTTTAACACCACAGTAAACAAGGTAACATAAGGAAGCAGAAACATACCGCGAATACAATGACTTCTCACTTTTGTATCGTAAGTCAACCCCCGGACTTATAGGACCGTTCACTGACGTCATGGTGGTAACCGGAGATTCCGTTTCTCCGACGACGTGAAACTGTTTACGTAAATCGGTCCAACAACCCTCCCGTTCTCTGGTTTGACCGTGGGAACGATGAGACGACCCTTTCTATTCACTTTCGATTAAATTATAGAAGACTGTGTATGTTACAAGTGTTCATTCACCATTCATGTGTACTTGTCGTAGGTAATCTTTAGAACAGATAAGACACGACTTTTAATCGAGTTTCTCTACTTTTGACTAATAAATCTAAACTCTTTTTTACAAACCCTAGTGTTACTTGTGTCGTGTAACATCGAAGAGATTGGTTTTTAAAGTTTCATGTTTGTAATTCGGTCACTTCAACAAACTTTAGTTTACTGTTTCGGACACAAAGGGTGAGTAGGGTTTGGGGAGTAAGGAGATAAAAGACTTAAGATCGGTACGTTCCGAACATTCTGTCCAATCTATCTCGTACCCAAAACGTAGGACCCGAACGAGGGACGAAGATGTCAGGAAAGACCGGAACGATATATATTCGAGAGAACCGAGACTTTTAAAAATATCTTGATTCACTCTATGTACATCGGATAACGAATCAATGAACCCGTTATTAAGCTACCTGCACTCAAACTCACTTGAGGCCCTCAACCACTACCTGTCCCTCCGGACCACACGACGTTAAGTACCCCAGCGTTTCTCAGTCTGTGCTGACTCGCTGATTTGACTTGACTTGACTCGCTGTGTAATGACAATACACGAGAAGCACATAGACTAGTAATACAGACTCAAGTAATTGTACATTCTAGGTGTTCCCGTTCTGAATGTATACAGTTCAAGAAGAGATTTCTTGAAACGTATAAAGATTACTAATATATAAAATAACTTTAATTAACATAATCTTTAACGTCTTCATCTGGAGTCTGTGTCTCTTGTTTGAATACTAATGGTTTCCCCTTTTTCTCTTTCCTTATGTAAACCTCCGACCCTAAAATATGTAATGACACATGTTTTCTCTATAGGTTCTTGGATGATATACCGTCCCTTGAGAAGAGTTATAAAACATCATTGGATATTTCCTTGCCTTAGATTTTTCTTACGTATATACTGACAATACATAATATGTATTATATATTAATATAATTATACGTTAGATATAAGTCAATGTATATATATATAAATATATATATATGCGTGTATATATTGACTTAGTGACAAGGTGTGTGGACTTTGATTGTGTAAAATTTAGTTGGCATAAAGTTATTTTTTATTTAAATTTTATATTTTTACCAATTCTTTTCTTTAACGTTGGTATCCGTCTCGGTAAAGGTTCACAACTAACTGGGACTCACTTTATACTTAAACACAGGAAAACACATCTCCAAGATACCCACTCCGACTCAACTTTACTTCTGTGACCCCTTCCCTTATAAAGATAACTTTACCTACGTGACTACTCACAGGACGAAGTTCCGTACCATTAGTAAGGTAGACAAACGATGCTTAGATCCCTCTTTGTAGGTCTTTTACTTCTAGTGCCGTAGACCAGGGTAGTGAAGTACCCTTTATCTACCCCTTTGTCACCTTTGTCACAGTCTGAAATAAAACCCCCCGAGGTTTTAGTGACGTCTACCACTGACGTCGGTCCTTTAATTTTCTGCGAATGAGGAACCTTCTTTTCAATACTGGTTGGATCTATCGTATAACTTTTCGTCTCTATAATGTAATGGATGTTTCCAGGCAGATCAGTTCCGATATCAAAAAGATGACCAGTATATACCTGTACTCTCAACCTGACACTTCTTTCGACTCGTGATTTCTTAACTACGAAAACTTGACACCACAACCTCTTCTGAGAACTCTCAGGGAACCTGACGTTCCTCTAGGTTGACCAGGTGGGATTTCCTCTATTCGGGACCCTAAAGAAACCTTCCTTACTACGATTTCGACTTTGAGGTTATGAAACCGGTGGAGTACGTTTCTCAACTGAGTAACCTTTTCTGAGACTACGACCCTCCCTAACCTCCGTCCTCTTCCCATACTGTCTCCTACTCTACCGACCTACCGTAGTACCTGAGCTACCTGCACTCAGACTCACTTGAGGTCCTCAACCACTACCTGTCCCTCCGGACCGCACGACACTAAGTACCCAGCGTTTCTCATCCTGTACTGACTCGCTGACTTGACTTGACTTGACTCGATCTCTCTTTGTCTTGTCACTTGTTCAACCGAGACAAAGATATCACTAAAGTCCCGTATCTTTGTACTTTTATCAAGTTGTACGGGGTAGGTTAACCAGGCTATACGATTAAGTACGAGGATCCAACGTCCTGTCGACCTTAAAATAGGTCGTCCACCTAGGTAACCGGTTTTACTGAGGTCATGTATCCGGGTGTTTTGTTGTTGTTTGGTATGGACTTCCTAGAAGAAGCTTTCAGTCTTTCAAATTGTCACTAGGAGGATCAACCGGTTCCGTCACGTCTCTCATTGTTTCGTTAGAGTATGGGTTTCGTTCTTTCGTTCTAGTCCAACTTCTATTCGTAAATGTCAAACTTCCCTTCACTCGTTGAAACTTTTCCTTACTAGTAAGGTTTTGTTATAAAGAGAAGTACACAACTAAAAAAAAAACTCAAGGCATAATTTCTAAAAAAAAAATCAACATTCTATCTCGTTGAAAAACACTCTCCTTCCCCCACTTCTCCACTCTACCTTTCTTGTAATTCATAGAGAAAGTGATAAGAGTCCTGTGGAATGAAGGTTTCCAGACACCTTTTACCGCTTTTCACTAAAAGTGTACCCCTCTTTCTTCCTTCTCCAATTCTCCCACTGAAAACCTTCCAGAAAGACTTTCTGATATTAAAGGTACATCTTTTGGAGTTAAACGCTAAACATTCGAGACTTCAACATTTTTAGAAACTTTTTGAAACAACCGTTTAAAGTTAGTTTACATAAGAGAGTACGAACAGATTTGACCAAATTACAAAGGACAATGTAAAATTTAAACTCCGTTGGGGTGTAACATAGTCTCTCTCTTGATTTATTCCCTGTTTGTAGGTTAAAATATCAAGTGTAAGATTAAGACACCAGAATTAGAAACAGGGGACTCGAAAGTCTTTCCTTATACCCGAACTCTCTTCTTTGAAGTAAACCTTCCACTTGGATAATAAATTAAATATCGTACTTTTAAATTACATATATACGTCTCATTGTACCCATTTATTGTTATACCGTTTGTGATAAAATAGTGAGTCTTATTTGTTATCTTATATTAAACATCAACTTCGGAGACTCATGGGGAGGAATTTGTTTCAGGGGAGGGATGAAGGTTTTATATTGTGACTAGCTATGTCATAAACCGTTCGGTGTAATAACAATCATAATTTATCCATAATCTGTGAAAAGTGTTCTGATGTACAGTTCATACGTAAAACCGACTACCCTGTGTTACTGGATTTCTTTACGGGTATAGAACAAGATTTGGTAGTTCATTGTAGGGTAAATACTTGAAGAACGGACCATGTCCGTCATCGTCTGTACCATCTCGTCACAGATACACTGGTTCTAACGACCCAATACTATACTATCGGTTTGTACGTAAAATGTTTTCCCGTAGAATTGGAGTGTGGGCGCAGTCTGGTAAATCAATCGACTTACTAGTACTTCTTTAACCGATCACAAATAACTGAAAACTCCGAAAAGGTAATAAGTCATCGATAAAACGTCAAAGTACACTAAAACGGGCAAATCGGAGCAGAGATCAGAAGTAGTGTCTGTGTATCAAATACAGGTCCTGACACGAAATCTAATTAACCCTAATATATATATTTCCTAAATCCTTTAACATTTCGTACTCTGTTTCCAGTAATATTAACGAAACAAGGATTCGTTCCTCGGTCTTTAAAGTCTCCACAATCAATTTACTATTATCCTTTTTTAGAGTCTTTCTCGAAACGTTTAATCAATAACGTATACTTCCTGAATCAGGATCTAAAAGAAAATTACTTCACATCAATAAATGTTACAATACAACTAAAGTCCGAATATCGTTACACTAAGTCAATACGTGTATATATACATCTATATTTATATATAAGAAAAAGTGTAATAAAAGGGAATATCCAATAATGTTTTATAACTCATATCAAGGGACACGGTATTTAACCAGAAACAACAAATAAAATATATGTCATGATACATAGCCAATTAGGGTTTGAGGATTAAATAGGGAGGGGGTCGGGGAAGGGTGAACCATTGGTATTCAACAAAATATAAAAGAAAACAAAGACGAAAATCTTTTTCACCAGAGAGAGTCGGAACAGTGGTGGTCTATATAGAAATCTTGAAGAAACATAAATAACATTAGACACTTATAACACAAAATGTCGAACATTTAATCTATATCTTAACTTATGACACCGCCTCGTGTCTCACAATTTTTACAATCTGAGGTCACCCTTTGGTCCCTCGTCAATTCCGGACGACGTATATTACAATTATAATGTAATTCATACCACAATAACGTGTTCTACGAATAACGATTACAGACACCCCTCCTAGGCAAAGTTTCTAAAGTTAAAGTTATTTGTCTAATGAGTCAAGGTGGTATATGTTAATCCCTCCACCATTACTTTACCACTATTTCAGGGAACACCTAGACAGTAGAAAAAAAATTAAAACATTTATTGTAGTCTTCGTAAGATCTCCCTTCACGAATACGTAAATAAATAATAACTAAAAAATTTTTATGTAAATTGTAATGATCAATAACGTTTAGAGTAGAGTCACTCAACCTCTTCTATTCGACAAAGATGTAATAATTTACGACTTACATATCCCTTAAACTTCACCATAGGAAATATATTTGTATAATTTATAATTACCTGCCACTAATGATCTTTAATTAAATGTCGATGTAAATGAACCGTTTATTTTAGAAAAGTTCCAAAATGGGAAAACAACGTGAATTACGTACAAATACTATGTACGGAAGTCACTTACCAAAACCACTGTTGTTCAGTAAAACAGGATGTCGTCTTAGTATATGTCGAGGACTCCTATTCAACCCAATTTACATGTAAAAAAAGTTGTCTGTTGATTAATAATCTTCCCACTACAGTTATTTGACGGTCTCAAAACTTCATAGGGATTTGTCAAACTGCATAGGGATTTCCTGAGGGACAATAAGGAAGACCCCTGATATTATTTTGTCATTGTTACTTACGATCTACTGATCGTCCGTCATATAGAGGAACCTTCTTCTACAAATTATGTCATCCATTTTTAAGTCGTACGGTCGATAGTGGGTCCTTTGGGAGGAAACCCCCTCCCCACCACGTCCCCAACTTCGTGCGATAGACCTAAAGTAAAAAGGTTGTACCCGTTCAACGTTTTTACCTTCACTATTCTTATATAAAGAGGATCCCACATTACTTCTAAGTTCCTTATTATATGTAATTCATGGTACAACTACTAGGGCAAGTTATTAACAATCAATTGAAAATTTTTCCTCGAAAAGTAAGTCAGTGTGTAAGTCATTCATTAATAATTTATCTGGTACACCGCTCTGACTCCCACGTCACTATTTGTCGTCAGGAACTCAAAGTGCCTAAAGCGGTTTAAAGACCCGGACTGACTCTTTATAGACCCTCGAATTTATGAGAGAAGGTCCCGAGAATATCCTATTACAAGAACATCCGTAGAAACATAGAAAATAACTATGAAAAATTAATAGGGTATTATATCGTTGATGAAAAAGGAAGAGACAAAAAGGGGTTAAGTAGGAAGTTTTGAATAGGTTCTTCACCATGACTTGTCTTTTGAGGAGTTGTAGATTCGTGACATGTCGTGGACTCATCTTACTTTGGTGATTCTTGAAAACAGGTGTCTAAATATGAAAATATCAGAACCGACGGTAGAAATTAACGAGATCTCAGAAAGAACTCCCAACTTTACATATACGGAAAGGTAAAATATTTGTGTATTTGTATAACTCTACTTGGATCTATTAAGAAACGTATGGATGAGTCACGTACTGGGTCGTTCTCTATTCATACATCTTGTATATAATTTTATCAACAGGATGATCCATGACATCACCCCTTCTCCATTCTCTATCTATTATCTGTCTATCTGTCTGTCTCCTTTCTCTCTCTCCCCTCCTTCCTCCTTCTTTTGTTCCGTTTTAACATAACAAACATACGTGTCTTAGCTTTGACCCCCAAACCGTTACTCATTTTTATTTTCTCTCTCTTTCTCCCCTCTTCTTCTTCTTTCCCTGCCCCGTCCCTCTCCTCCCTTCTCTTATCGGTTCTTAAATGAATTTGATCAGGTTTTCCTCTCCGGTGGTCTTTCTGTACGGAAGAGTCTTAGAAATATACTACACCCGTTAATTCATTCGGTGGGGGGATGAGGACTCTTAGACTCTATTGTACTTTCTTGTCGGGAAGACTAAGTCACAGAGACTACCCCACATGTCTTCACCTGAGTCCTTCCCTCTCACCCTTCGTCCTAAGTCTTCTAGTCCACTGTGTTCCCTCCTGTTACAGGGTTTTCAACTCTTCCTCTCAAAGGTTTACTCCCACACCGACCTTATTTCATAGACAGTACCGAGGATCGTGTACCCTTCGTGACTTATTTACGGTCAATAATTTTAGTGAGTATTTAAGACATACCTCGAAGGTCAATCTACTTCTGATTCTTTTCCGTCCGTCTAAAATAGTAAAGTCATTCGACCACCTCCTTCAGAATAGTCTCGAAGCTACTCTCATCAGATTCTCTTTTCAGTGAGTTATATTCTCTTTTCATTCGAGCAGGGAATGAAAAGACAGAGAGACTGTGGGAGGGTAAAGAAAAACGGAATCTTAGAGGTAGACCAGAGAACCAAACGAGGTTTTGGAAGTAGTCGAGGGTGCAAGGGTACTTAGATACCGTTTAAAGAGTCGATAGATCTTCTCTTGAGGTCCTCTATCACTTCCTGTCCCTTCGGACCGTATGACGTCAGGTACCTCAACGTTTTTCAGTCTGTACTGAATCGTTGACTTTTTGTCGTCGTAAGATGTTCTCGGTTTTCCCGGTTAGACACAAAAAGGAGTACCCTACAACAAAGAAATACGTGGACTATAGGTGGATTTTGACCCGAAAGACAGAAAGAAAAGAGTTCGGGTAGAAGTAGAAGTAATCAGTTTTAGGACGGAGATAAAATTCGAGATCAATCTTTGGTCGTATTAAGAACTTTTATACCGACTACGTAAGAAGCGCTAACCAAAGAAGGAGAATGAACAGAGTCTCAATAATCGTGACTGTTATAAGATTGAACCCACTAACGGTATTTGAACATTGTAAGAGGAACGATCTAAATTTAGGGAAATCATAACATTCATGGGTCTCCTATTGAAAACAGTCTCTTAACAACTCATTCTTGTATTGGAAAAGACTACAGGGGAGACCACGGATTATGTCATAGAGAGTACATTATCAACGAGTAATTTGTCTATAACTCAACTGAAGTACCGTTAGTGATTATATAAAGTAATAACGAATTTAGAAGGGAGGAACATGTTTTTACATCTTTGTATGAGACTACTTTTAAGACTTAATCTGATAGTCTTGATGATCTAGAACTCTCTTCGTTTATGATTCCCTATAATCTCCTTTCTAAGTGGTGTGGAATCAATAGACAAGATCAAAGAGGGGATAAAACCAGTGGTAGATAAGGATTGACGTTAGAGAATCTGAGTAAATAGAAAAAAAGAAAGGATATGACCATACATAGGAGTGTTTAGAAAACTACCCCTCCATCAAATTATGGAATCTTAAGTACATCATGAAATAGAAAGTTTTCTTGTAGTGGACGTAGAGTAACTTTGACTATACGATGCACTCAGTAGAGTTAGACGGAACTCATATAAAGAAACACGGTTCAACCAGAGTAAAGACGTTTCCAGTCATCTTAACATCATGATTTTAAATCATAAAGGAGTCAAAAGTTAGACAGTTTCTGTCAACATACTGTCTATACAACCATACCCATAATTGGGACGGTCTGTCTAGGTATAACCAAAATATCTACTCTTTTATCCTCGGGTCTCTCCAGTTCGCTAAACGAGTTCCATCGATCGAGGTCTTACCGGACACATCTGACTACTCCATAGAAAGGTCAAGATTCTCGTTTAGGTACACCCATAACGAACCGGGTGTCGGAGCAACCAACCACTGTCCACTGAATAGAGGGGTGTTAAAGTACTATATTTTCGTTATGATACCTTTAGTCCCTGATAGTCCTCTTTTTACCTACTTCTTATACCCTTTGTTTACACAGTACTCACTGTTCTCTATCTGACAGGACGGGGACGAAGTCAGATGAAACGACACTATAACTCCTGGGTCCTAAAACCACAGAATACTTAGCAGTAGGAGACACCAGATGACCAGTAGAAGTTACGAGTAAATTGGGAGTATCACGTTGGTACGACAGGAACCTAGTCTTTTATTCCGAGGACTGGGTGGTAAGTAGTACTATGTCCGAAACCTACAAAAAAAGGATAGACATCCCTACGGAAAGGCGACTAGGTAAATAAGGGAAGGTACCACTGGTCTTACGTAAAAACATTTTGTGTACAAATCCCCAAGCCCCATGTCAGACTCCGGTATTTTGTGCCTCTTTGATTCACGTACAGTGATATCTCTTTGGACCATTTATTTTGACACAGTGAAATACCTTTCGAGCGTTCCCCTTTTCTAGTCTTCACACGTTTATTCTAAATTATCTCTCGTAAATTTCATGCATCCTAAAAAAAAAAGTTAAAACTAAAGATCTTAGAGAAATTTTCTGACTCTGTACAAGTGATTCGTCCGGACCAACACTCTTGGACTCCAAAATAAGGACCATGGGAAGTAAAACAGGTTCTAGTCTATCACAGGTAAATTGTTCAGTCTATTTAGGGGTACTACCTTCGGTGATAGGGTGGATACTATGACACAAAGGGTTTCACACAGAGCACCCCCATGGTGAGGCCGTCCTACACCATATTATGTTTTGGTATCAAGACCCAGTTCATTCAAAGTACATTTGTTTCTATTTGTCAGAACTGTAAGAGTCTCGGAAATACGGAAAGACGACCATTTAAAGATTCACCTGCCCCTCTCATAAGTCATAAAAGGTCTGAAAAAGTATTTATTTTACGAAAAGGGATCCCGCATGGACTTCTACAGAACTTTTTGATTCTGTGACCCATTTGGGACAATATTTCGGACCCAAAGGGTCCATAGACCCTGTAGTAAAGTAGTATAGTGATGTTCCTTCTAACCCAGTTCTTGTCTCATCTCGGATCATTAACACATAGAAATGACGACGGGTGAATGAGACCTCCTAGGTATGTGGTGACTCGGATGGGGAACGAATCGGAAATCTGTCGACCGAATACTAGAAAACGGTCATATTCAAATTGAAAATAAAAGAGTAATCTCTGTTAACTTTTACGTACCACAGTCTCTTTCACTCACTCTACTTCACTCATGGTTCGGACTACTTTAACAGACCCGTTAATTAATCTACTAAAGACTTTCCGACGACTCTTAGCCCAGATTTTCGGTAGTCATGACTGAAGTTCCTCGAAATCATTAAGGAGACAAACTCACTTCACCCTTCGACAGACAACTTCGGTTAACGTCAGTGTCTCTTCAAAGATCTCTGTGAAGATCAACCACAACCTTCGTTCTCGTTTCTCTTGTTCCGTAGTGTGTGCTTCGGGACAGACACCACTCTCCTCAAGATCTACGACTACGTCCTAGATCAGGGACGAAACTGGGAAATGAATGGGCCATTGGTACTTGTTCAGGGAATTTTGGAGCGAACCGGAGTGAACAGAGAAATTGTATACTACCAATTTGGTAACTACAAAAAGAGTGGTAGAAAAGGAAGAGTGGAGGTTCGAAAAAGTTTACTTAAGTAAAGATATTTTACTTATTTTTTCGTATATACGATTTTGACATCACACTGAGTCTTAAGGTGACGAGAGGACGGGATAGTGAAGGGTTCCCGTGGGGAACCTTAGAGGTCCATCCTGACACCCGGTCCTGTCCTCGTAGGAAAGAGGCATTCCGGGTATAGTAGGTAGTCCGAAACACGGTCGATTCAGGACTACTCCCGACTCACGTCGCAGTCCACCCTCCTTGTGAAACCTCCGTGAGTGGCAGGTTTCGACGACGGTCAGTGGTCCAAATGTACCTACACCCGGGTCTCGAGTGTTTATTAGAATACACCTTTACATCAAGATACAGTCCCTTCCCTCCTTGTCACGTATAATCAGAATATTGTCTCCGTTTGTTTCTACTCTTCCTTTTCGAACTCAGATGACTTCAATTTCCATCCAAAGATCGTTCCAAAAACACAAACGGTCAATGTTTACTACGAGCAGGGTGACACTCGGTCCACTCCGAGAGGTGGGAGTCACTCGAGTCAAAGGTTAAGACGGACTCAATGTCCGGGGAAGAAGAAAGAGTAATTATAATTGGTTGGTGTCACGGTAGTAAATAAAGATAAAGAAATTCAGTAGGAACCGGATAAAGAAATTTAATACGTTCCTCAACATAAAGGATTCTCACGTTGAAGTGACCCTAGTTAATAATACAGCACGAGGGGGCCCCTAACATCGGGTGAGACTGCCCGTCGTGTGAGTCACGTAAAGGTCGGGTTGATATTGGATTACATACACCACTTTTCCGTCGGTGTGAGGGGGGTCGGGAAGTCTTTCACTCGGGGGACTATACTGATTGGGGAGGAAGTGTCCAATTGGGAAAAGTCGGTCCGGAACCCATATACAACCAACACAGACTGCCCGACTTTTGAGTAACTTGAACTCCCGGGCTCCTCTAGAATCTCTAGTACACTAGATAGACTCAGGTAGGGTAAAGCACACTTTTTTTACCTCTCTTCACTGAAATCTCCACTCTTGTTACTATTACGTTTGCAAATGTTCGGAAAGTTTGTACGGTTCGTGTCAGATCCGCGATATAGATAATACCACAAATTAAAGACACGTGACACGACACGGTACAAGGTAGTGGAGTCAGTACAGACTGAGATACGCTGGGGCCCCTGACATCGGAAGGTCCGAGAGTTTGGCGCCCTAAGAGGTCCGTTCTTATGACCTAACCTAACGGTAAAGGAAGAGATCCCAAGAGCACATGATGGTCCTACCTTGATCATGGACATAAAACGTTTACTCTTTCAACTCCCGGCGTCTCGTACCAGTCAATACTGACCGACCTAACCGGACGTGGGGAGACAAATCGAGTCTCGTATAGGGAGGGGATGACGGGATGGGTGGTGGTGAGACTCGGGTACGATAACGGTCATCGACAGCATGAATCGGAAAGACAAAAAAGACAAGAACAGTAGAAAATCATATGATCTCAAAAACCACCGAGTGGTTAAACTTTTTGTAGTCAGGGTAATTTTTTATTTTTTCCCCAGAAGGGACCACCAAGTCACCACTTCTTAGACGGACGGTTACGTCCTCTGTACCCAAGTTAGGGACTAGGTCCTCCTGGGGTGTACGGCGTCTCGTTGATTCGGATACACGGTGCTGGTGACTCGGACACGAGATCTCGGACCCTCGGTGTTTATGGCCCGGGTACACGATGTTGATGACTTTGAACGTCGTTCCTTTCGGCGGTGGTGCTCTTCGGGCGTCTGGTGTTGACCTCTCATCGGGGGTGGGAGGCGACGATCTCTGTTCGGGTACGTTGTGACTTCTGGGTCGTGTCGGTTTCGTTTGTTTAATAAAAAATTCTTTATTCATTTTCTCTTGATTTTTGGGTTTTACGTTTCTTTTGTCAGTAGGATGTCATTAGTGAGACACGCGCACGAGTCAGTAAAGTCAGGACGGGTTGAGAAACGTTCGGGTCCTTGACATCGAGTGACCCGAGGAGACAGGTACCCCTAAGAGGTCCGTTCTTATGACCTCACCCAACGGTACGGGAGGAGTCTCCTAGAAGGACTGGATCCCTGGTGTAGACGTAGAGACCGCAACGTCCGCCTAAGAAATGACGACTCGATGGCGCTTTTGGGATGTCACTAGTGAGAAAAGGGGTCGTTTAACACAACGACAGAGTGGACTCGACAGGACACGAGTTTGCCACGAGAGAGAAGACTGACATAATAAGAACTTGTACGATAATCTGGCCTTAGGACCAAAATGGAAAATAAACGACGGGGAATGAATGTCGATAGGGTAAAATGAAATTTACAGATTTGAAGAGACGAGTTTTAAGACAGACTATCTGTAGTATCATTTATAGAGAAGTCAACGTCCTGTTCATTTACTATGTGTAAATAGTTTCAAACCGTCGGTTGGGATGTACCCAAACGTCCCGTGGCTCTCTGGTGTCATATGGACACTCTTGACCAATATCTAATTTCCGGTTCAAGGACTTGGGACCAACTCGTCAGAAACGTCATGTAAAAAAAACACGACATAAAACACAATATATATTAGGTGTACGGAATGATCAAAATGAAAAGTGGACATAGTCTTTCTAATTAAGAAAAGAAGAACTTGGAGGTTGTGATTTTTGTACGAGGACGTAATAGATAAAACTTTTAGGAAAGTAAATAATCATTGTTATAAACACTTGATCGGTAGTTATTATGTCAATACTTTAACGAAAACCGATAAAGTCTCCAGATAAAGTAAAGTTATTCATAAATAGTTCGTGAACTTTACACAGATCCTAATAAGATTCGTAATACCTTCCCTCGTTTCATCTTGTGTACCCCTTCGGGAGTTCCTCGAATATCAGTCGTACTTTATTTTACATAAGGGAACTTTGGTAAATTATCTGACTCACGTGTTTATTAGTAGTACCTATAATTTAGAAGGGTATCAATAATTCTCTTTTTTTTAGGTACATAAAGTCTCCCCGGGAGGTTAACATCCTCTCTACCACTGATTACTTTTCTCCGGTAAAGTCCAGATCTCTACCCTCCTTACCTCCGTGTTTCGGTGTCTATTGGACATGTCCACTGAGTCATTTTTCTCCAACCTATCCGACACCAATTGAAGTGAGACGTCGAACTCCCCAGGACCCTCCCCTCCTAACGGAACTTTATACCTAGGTCTCGGTCACACATCCCCTAAGGTTTTGATGGGTCTTACACATATGAAATAGGACTCCCACTCCTCGAGACTTCGCGAGACTCGGGTCCTTTTCGAATTACTGTTGCTACGAACTACCTGTAGTCACTCTCCTGTCATCCATCCTCTGTCTCTTCACTCCCTTCTCATTTTAGTCGTCTTTCCCGTCTATCCTCGGATAATATAAGGAAGTCCGTGTTCCGTCACTTTTAGATCTTATCGACCACTGACACCCTTATCCTACTCTCTATTCAACGATCTTCTCTAGTGTGTTTTCACCTACTAATACGGAGACATATATTTTGTCTATTTGTTGTCTCTGGATGACATATCGTATCCCTTGATATAAGTTTTAGAATATTATTGATATCACCTTTCCTTAGACTGTTCCTTATGTATATATATATATATACGTGTGTATATTGACCTAGTAAAACAACATGTGGACTTTGTGAAATTTAGTTGATATGAAGTTAAAAATTTTTTGACTTACTAATTAATCTGTATACTCCACTTCCCTTACTAAACTTTGACCGAAGTTCCAAAGTTTGCGACCACAACCATCCCTAAGACCTAACATAAAAAAGACACGGACGCGTGGTACGGAGTCCCGAACACCCCGGAATCAAGGGACTGGTCCCAAGTTTGGACGTAGGGGACATCACCTTCGTACTTCAGAATTGGTGACCTGACGATTCCTTCAGGACCCTAAGTCAAAACTCTCTCTTTGGACTGTATATAACTCTTAGACCAAATATTTGTGACATAGTGTATATGACATTATTTTTGAAATGTATGTAACCAATAAGCAAGGTGTCTAATAGAACTATCAGTCTATATTTACGTCTTGAAAGTGTGTTCCTAAGAGTCCAAGTTTCTCCAAGACATCGAACAAGTTCAAATAAGTCGACTGTCTCGACTCTAGGGTCGTTTCTACGGAGAACGAGGTTTCGGGTGTGAGTGGTTAGAAACGGTATAAATGAGATAACCCAACTCTACTCTACTGGGGGACTACGGTTTACGTTACCAGAGAAGGACTATAAGTGTAACCGAGAACCTGAATCATCCGAGAGGACCCAAAAAGTTAAGGTTGAGTGCTTTACGTACATCTTACAGCGTCCAGGACCCACTGTTGAGAACCAAACACTACTTGTCAACATAGGAAGTCTCTTGGAGAAGGGTAAGCAAAGAAGGGAGCGAAGTCCCACGGAATACAGTGAGGAGACGAGAAGACGACACAGAGACAGGGGTAGTGACGTAGAGTGGTGGGTGGTCATGTTTATACACGAACAGAGACAGAAAAGGTTTTCAGACATTATAGAGAACTAAAAAAAAGTCATGGGTCGTTTAACAGTTTGTGTTCCATAAATTAGTTTTCGACAACCTAATTTATTTTCTTATCTACTCTGAACGACGTTTATGGACTCTGTAAAATAGTAGATTCAGGATAAAAGGTTTGACCAGACGTCTGTCACACCTCTTGAACCAACAAGGGTGTTAATTTTTCTTGAAATTTCTACGACATATGATATTGGTGAATCTTTACAAACGTCATGTAAAATATATAATTTTCATCAATCTGTAAGAGTGATTTAATTTGAACCGAACTGTATCTTAAAGGGTTTGAATTAAACCAGTACCTTTGAAATAAAAGGGGGACTTATTAACAAGGGTCCCGTAAGTCTACGACATTCTGTGACCGACCCTTTGTCCGGAAGTCTCTTCAACTTGTACGAACCGTTCTCCATATCACTCGAAGTACAAACCGTTTTGGGTGGTAGTCGAATAATAGACACTTTGGACCCAGCATAGTGGTCACTGATCTTTTTAGTATGGGTTCCCTTCGCCCTGGAACAGGGATGGATGAGGGTAAGGACCTGAGAGACCTCGAAAAAGGAATGTACTGGGAACAAATGAGATTGACTAGGAACAAACATTGACACTTGACCAGTTGGGTGATCACTTATATGTCAACCTTGTAATCTGAGTTTGATCCTTCTGTTTTCGGAAAAAACGTTCATCCAAATGAAAAATCTTCTATTTCCTCTGTAAAGACACTAGTGACCACAGGGTTGGCACTCACCCTAAAGGGATGTCTGATTATAATCGAGTCATTCAAAATTCACACACGTACGCGGTTCAACACAGACTGAGAAAAGGTGGGATACCTACATTGGACGGTCCAAGGAGACAGATCCCCTAAGAGGACCGTTCTTATGACCTCACCCAACGGTACGGGAGGAGGTCCCCTAGAAGGGGTGGGTCCTTAGTTTGGACGCAGAGATATAGAGGACGTAACCATCTACCCAAGAAATGGTGATCCCGGTGGACCTTTTGGGTGTCATTCAAAATATCTCTCTTTCTTTGAATGGTACAACCCTTTAGTAACACCAAAACAACAACTGTATACTTTTTCCGTACGACAATCATTGTATAAGTCTAGTATATCATAGAAATAAGTGACGGAGTAGGTAAGAAGTCATTTACAAAACTTATCCAATCAAATTTAAGAAGTTTGGAAAGATGTATAGGTTTGTTTGAACTATGTATACTGTTATTTCTTTATCTATTACATATCATATATGTATGTCAACAAAACAATGGACTATCAGAATAGGATACTTATAGTAAATCTTGAAAAAAATTGGGGTGTTTTCGGTATTTGTAGAAAGACACGTTCCGAACGAAAAATTGTAGACGTATCATAGGATCATAGCGAATGCATATGCACACACACGTACGTACGAACCAGTCCATGTTGAGAAACACTAGGGTACCTGACATCGGGTGGTTCGAGGAGACAAGTACCTTAAAACGTCAGTTATAACCTCACCCAAAGGTAAAGGACGAGGTCCTCTAGAAGACTACTGGGTATTAAATAAATTTGTCAGAGAAAGACTAGCTAAATAGAAACCCAGTAAACATTTTATAAATGAATATTTCAACTATAGAGGTACTCATCGAACTTGTAGAAACATAATCACACTGATAATGTTATCCTTCCTGTAGATCTTTACCTTAATGACAGAATACATACTTATAGAAGGTGAAATTATCTATGATGTTTAAAAGGGAAGTTTTAGGACATGGTACCATGTATGAAGAGGTTAATAATCTCCACGATTCGTGAAGAAAAGGAAACAACAATCGATAAACATAAGGAAAATACTTAACAAATAAGTATAAAAAATGAACAAAATAATTTAATAAATAGAAAACAACAACTCAGTATCCGTTAAAATATCAAATACCTACAATTACCAGATAATGTAAACATCTATATAAAATTTGGTTAAGCAGTAACAGAAGTTTTACATAAACACGGAGTCTCTTCAATATATAAACATACATCGGTGTATACAATGGGAAAAAGAGAACCGAAATCTAAAACACACTACTGTCATTCCGAAAAAAAGATTGAGTCCGGATATTTTGGTATGAGTATAAAAGTATGTCCTGAAAAAGTTAGAATTATACAAAATAATTTTCAATGAATTAGACAAACATTAAATATAACACCTACAGAATACAATCCTTAAAAGTTCAACTCTTTTTATGGTGTCTTTTGTACAAATGTTAACATTTTGATAATTAATGTAAAATATTTTCTGAACAATTTTAGAATCATTATTATTTTACTCTATAAAACCGGTTCGTAGTTGATACAGACACACGAGTCAACGATTCAACACAGGCTGAGAAACACTGGGGTACCTGACATCGGACAGTCCGAGGAGACAGGTACCTTAAAAGGTCCGTTCTTATGACCTCATCGACAAGGGAAGAGTCCCCTAGATGGACTAGGTCCCTGTCTTGGGTATAGAGGATGTAACCGTCCATCTAAGAAATGGTGACACGGTGTACCCTTCGGGTTCGTGGTTAATATTCGATTCAGATAAAAAAGGTCTCAATATTGTACTGTTTTACGAAGTATAGACTCATCACGGAATTTTAAAAGGTTTGTAAAAACATAGACAGAAGAGAAATAATCGTAGCAATGTCTGAAAATTCCCTCTCTCTTGTCTACGATAATAAACAAAATTTACTTACTGACTAGATTTCAGAGGTTCTATTAAGTACCGAAATAACTATGATCTTTGGTCGAGGGAAATGAAGGGTCATGAGAAAGATGATAATATTGTCAATGTTGGACACGTGATCCGTAATGAGACGTAATCTTTTTTTTTAGGGTTCCGTCTTACAGACCTGATATTACTCTCGTTTTCTTCAATTCGTTACATCTAAACGATTTTGGGAACCAGTGATGGGAAAGAAGGGTAGAGACCGGACTGTATTTACCAACACCGACTCAATGGTTGGACGATCTTTACTCTGACCCAACCCACGGCCCACGTCCGAATTGACCTCTCCACGTTTAACACGGTCACATTAAGGATTATGTTCTGTCACCTTTTAACGAGCGTGTTAACTCTCAACAATTGTGTTATCTTTCCTGAGACTTCCTTTTGGACTACACGGAGAGGACGTAGAGAAAAACAGGGGTGACAGTAAAAGGCTCCCCTATTTTACTCTACTGTAACCCTTCTCTTGATGGTGTGGTCTCGGTCGTCACTAACGACGAAACTTACGGCACGTCGACGCGGTCACACCGGTCTAACTAGGTAAAGTTTCGTTACCAGTAATATAACGTAAAATGAGACTTTTACGTCACGAAAAGACAAAAGACTCAACAGACAACCCTACCTACCATACTACGACATAGAGTCATAATCAAATACAAATTGTAAGAACATAGCACTTTAATTGACTCTACATCGAAAGTCGTCGCAGGGGTTTCTTTCAGACTTGATACTTTTCTTGCGTTTAATCCCCTCTCTTTCAAATTTGTCATCCTGTCTCAAGAGAAAACAAGGTTACAAGAAAATCTAGTTAATAAGAAATCTAGATTAATATAGGCCGTAGATTAAAAGTGTGGTAATCAAATTACTGGTGACTAAAAATAAGGGTCTCTTTTAAGACTCTACTTGACTTTAGGAGAAATTAAAGAGAGAAAAAATTCGAATGAAAATTTCCTGTACGACGAAACTCTTACGAAACTCCCCTCTTAACAATCCGAATACTTCGTATTCGTACTCGAGTCTGTACCAGTTTTTACCAGTAGGGGGGGTGTGGTTTACTTGTTTGTTGTTGTTTTTGTCGTTGTTTTTGAACAGACTTGTCTCATCTCAACTGTATAGTATCCATAGTTATGTATAGGTGAGACTACTTATTTCACGGTAGTTTAGTATGGTGTAAATCTTGAAAAACAGTACACAAACAGCACCCGGATAAGATCTGTATGTCAGTCTAACATTGATTTGTGTGGATCTAGAAGATGGTGTATGGGAACTATAGACTGGACTTTATCGTGTCTCTTGTCACAGGTCGTCCCATGTTGTTAATAAACAATTTATTGACCTATTTGAGTACTTTATTTTCACTTACGGGTCTTGTTTTATACATAAACAGAACGGTACTTTAATAAAAAATATTTTACAATACATTGTACAACACTTACATTTTAACTCAATTTTCTATTTTATAGGACAACCAACAATGCTTACAAAAAAAAAAAAAAAAACGAGTCCAAGACGTATAAAGACGGAGAATGATATTAAAAATTTTTATAAATAAATAAATAGAAACCGACACGACTCAGAAGCAACGACACGCTCGAAAAGAGATCAAAGAGATCAACACCGTCGACCCCTGATAAGAGATCAACACCACGTGTCCGAAGAATAGCGACACCGAAGAGAAAAAGACCTCGTACCCGAGAACCCGTGTCCGAGTCATCATTACCGAGTACTCTAAGGACGAGACGTCGCACACCCTAGAAGGGCCTGGTCGCTAGTTTGGGTACTGAGGACGTGACCGTCCCCCTAAGGAATGGTGACTCGGTGGTTCCTTCGGGGTGAATGATATGAAAATTGAAACGTACAACCTCTCAACCTAACCGTTTTTACGTATGAGAATATAAACCGGATAGAAGACATTTCCTTTTCTACTCTAATTTGGATTTTCTATGGGTTTTAGAAAACGTTTTATATCTGACCTATCTCTGACATTACTGTACGACGTCAGGTACCCCAGCGTTTCAATCTGTGCTGCAACATTGACTTATTGTCACTGTTGTTATCTGACATTATTTTTAAAACAATTTTGTTAATCCAGTTTTTTTTTTTTGTTAATCCAGACACATAGTACCTACTCAACTATACCGGTCCTCTTGATTTTAAAAGATTATAGGACAGAAACTTGTCGTATCGGTACGTTAAAGTTATAACGTTATAGAAATATACATAAATTAGTATTTGATTCTTGGTATCTCTCTCTTCTATATAATTCTGGAAGGAGTAGAAGTAAATGGATTAGGTTCTTGGTAATTGACAAAATTTACTGAAAAATCGTTAATGCCTTGTTTTTAGTCTTAACTTTACCTCAAATCTACATAGAATCTACAAAAGTATTATATAAAATAGGATATTCAAGATGATATTTTATAACGACACTTAAGATAATTTAATAACTGAAACTTAATTTGTTAGAAGGAATCTATAAAAGTATCAATATAAATTTCTGTCTTGTAGACTCAAAATTTATAGTCCCGCGTAAAGTTAAACCCTTTGGCGGACGTTTAATATTTTAAAGATAGTCAATCTAAATCTAAAAAGAATCTGTAAAATCGTTCGTAGATAGAAACTTGTAATCAAAACAAGGGGGTTTTTTAGTTTATTTTTTTCTTCTTTTTCTCTGATAATCTAAAATTTTCAAGTTGATATTTTGTTTTTATTAGGAAGTCAACCAATTACCGTCATTATCTGAGGTCGTTCTTTAGGTTTAAAGTCTCATAAATCGGGATCCTATAGATAATAAGAAAGAAAAGTACATCACAATCTTTCCTTCTCTACCACGGGACAGGAACCGAGACAGAATCCGTCGTCTGGGTATGTGGGTCAGAAGAGAAACTTTTAGTGAAGTCGGAAAATTGTGCAAGTTCACAATCTTTGAAAGTTTTCAGGCTTCTCTGAAGCAATATAAATGGAAGGAAGGAAGGACGAGTTGCCAAAGTACTAACAATTTCTCATCCTGGTAGTTTGTTCAAAATACAAACGGAAAAAAAAAGGAAAACAAATAAACAAAAATAACCCTCACCTCTCCCTCTTCCCCTCGTCTTCCTTAGACCTTTTCTTTGCCACCAATTGAAGTGTTTTCAACGTAAAAATATTTTCTTTACAAACCAAAAAAATCTTATTAGTCATTTAGTTTTTCTACATTTCTCTAACAGAGAAAAACTTTCTTTTCCAGGGTTTAGAGTGAAGGAGGTTCTCTCCTCCTTAACAATCGTAAAACCACAAGTGTATAAAGTCTATTATGACCGTTAACTGTAATCTAGCTCTAGTTTTTGTAGAAAAGACATAATGACGTTAGAAACATCTTCGTGGTAAAAATTATAAAATGAATTGTAAGTCAGAGTCTATATCAGATATTAAATGTATTGACAACCTGTACGTTTGGTAATGGTCAACAAGTGCTTTGTAACAATCTAGACTTGAAGATGTAGTCAAATTAAGGAACGAGTGTATCGGTATTCATCGAATGAGGTATCTCACATGACCTAATGAGATATCTTGAACTATATGACTTGTACTAAGAATTGATCCATAATAATAAAAATTCTATGAACTTGGTTACTTCGTATCAATTTTATTATAGACTCCTAGTCAACGACGTTTTGAGAGGAGGTACAAGGTCTTTTAACTTCTATTTTTAATCGTTTCCGAAGTATTAAGTACCTCTATACTATACTCGGAGTTTACGTTCCGTGTCTATATTGAACTTTAAAAGTCTTCGGTGTAATTTTTATATTTTTCTTTGTCCTTTAATAAAATTTATTATATGAATTAGGTCAGATGAGGTTTATAAAAGCAAAGTTTGAAGTCAGTTATATTTTTTTAACTTCCCCTATAAAATATAAAAAATATAATTGACAATCTGTCGACCACACATGAAATATGTATCGTGTGGAGACAAGTCAAATCAATGCAAAGCTCTCAAGTTGTCAATGTCCCGCGATGTATAACTTACCCCGTTGACATCTCTGTACCGCACCCGTCATCGATTTCTAGCCAAGGTAGACCTCAAATTCGGTCGAGACATAGAATAATGGATTAGAGTCCGTTCAGTGAATTAAAGTAAAGAAGTCAAACGGATAGACATTTTACCCTTATTATTATCATTGATAACCCATCACAACTACAACCCTAAGTACTCTATTAAGTACTTCTTTCATGAGTTATTTACAAGGTGTATCCTCAGAACCTTTAATAAAATCATTAGGATAAGATTGAATTTGTTAATCGAAGTGCGTCGGGTGGTCCGAGGGGACAGGGACCCTAAGAGGTCCGTTCTTGGGACCTCACCCAACGGTAAAGGAAGAGGTTACGTACGTTCACTTTTCACTTTCACTTCAGTGAGTCAGTACAGGTTGGAAGTCGCTGGGGTACCTGACGTCAAAAGGTCCAAGGAGGCAGGTACCCTAAAAGGTCCGTCCTCATGACCTCACCCCACGGTAACGGAAGAGGCTAGGATACCAGAAGAAGGGAATTAGAACAGTGGGAAAAAGGATTCTTACTTAATATTACAGATTCTTACTTCTAATAGAGACGAGAATACGAGACTCTTTCCCCAATCAGGAAGTGGGTATCGGACCTACTAGTTTCAATACACCTTAGTACACAGAGAAACATCCCCTCCTTGTCGTGGTCATCTTTTAAGTCAGACTTTTCAGTATCTCGGGAGATATTCGAATTCGAGAGTATCGGTCTATGGTAGTTTATACTCTAAGAATCAAAAGGAGAGATGATTCTGAAAATTGTAAAAGTATAATCCTTCACAGAGTGTTAGTTAATGTGAAAGTTATATCGTAAACATAAATTCTTGAATAATGTGACTACGAGATAAAATTTTAGTTACTAAAGAGACTTATCTACTTAGATTGTACGAAGAATAAGGGAAACGACCTTTAACTACAAATATTTGTATCTAAATACTAACATTTAACATAAGATATATCGAGACAGACATAGTCAGAAAAAGTTCGAAATTTTGAAATAGTAAGAGATTTATATTTTTACGATAATAGGGAGTAGGGGGTGGGGGGGTCGGAGATACTCAGAGAGAAGTTACATAACAGTAACTCATTCTTCTTGAACACCTCAAAATCTAAGATACCAATCTAATGTTTTTCATTCGAAATGTAAAATAAAAGTTTTATAAAATAAAATATTCACTCATTTTGAACGTAATTTTAATATTATCATTTATATGAAAATTTAAATAGGTACGTCTTTGAGAGAGTCACCTCTTCGTCTCGGATGACCCTTTCTTACATAACAAAAATTTAATTGAACTATACAACGGTTAAACCACAGATGTCTGGAACACTTGGACCGTTTGTTCACAGACAGGTCCTTTTTAGAGGAGACGTACTTGGCCGTCTTGGTATCATTAGTTCAAGTAACACCACTGGAGTGGTTACCCTGACGAACCGTCCCTCTCGGGCGGGTGGAAAGATCCCCGGACTGAAGTTGTTTCCGGGAAGACCCGTCTCGCGTGTGTAACTATATGAGACAGATACCGAGTAAAGGAAAGAAAAGTACCGACACCATCTTTTTCCGGGGAAAGGTCTATAAAAATAAGCTATTCTCGTAAAGAAAGACATAGGTTCCGTGGAACTGGTTCACACAAAGACCTCGTACCGGAAGAGTCAACTCAAAATAATCCCCCTTAGTTCCGACAGAAAAGTATTAATTTCTCGATATCCCAGACGAGACTTCCAGAAGACCTTCGGACTCAAAGGTCCCAAGACGACGGTTTATCGACCTTAATGTTACCGTAACACTATTATAAGGTGTAATAATATCGTAATGACTAGTCACTTCTTTTGGAGTCAGTGACGATGAAATAGTTCTGACAGGATCTACCACACCTCACTAGGGTTTTCTGGTCGTTCCTACGAGAATAAAGTAGTCACTTTACCTTACCCTATTACGTAACTCTTATACGTACCACCACGGTGTGAAGAACCCAAGTTTGGACTTACGACGGTGAAAATGTTCTAACCCGTGACGAAACCGAGAAACATTTTACATCTAGTCTCACTTTGAAAGGGGATGGGATGATCACAACAGTACCCCTAGTTACCTCAATCACAGTGAACAAATCTTCTCAGTTTCACGGATCTTTTAGGTCACACTCAGGAACGATAACAATAATAATTGACACCCTGAGTCTCCCTGGTGTGTGTGTGTTGGTTGTCGTCATTGACAGTTAAAAACTATGTGTATCTTTGGTGGGCTCTTAGAATTTGGTATCTAACCCTAGGTCTCCCCGGTCTCACCAGACTCTAAGACACCAACGACGACTGGATGTCTGGTATGAAAGTCGTGATCCCCAGACCTCGTATACTTCGTGGTACAAATAAAGACAATTCGTGGTCTTTAATAATGACTCTCGTCTTAATTGTATTGGGGTTAATCTTAGTGAGGAGCAGAGGACCTTTCAAGGTCTCAACCACCCCGGACCCCTCCTAAGTCAAGACCGGGACGCGGACGGTAACTGGTCGACGCACAGGACAGTGAATTCCGGGCGATGAAGTCACGTGACATAACGTAAAAGGGGTAGAAGGTTTACCCCTATTATTAGGAACGAAATCGATGAAGTGTCCTAACAACATTCCCAGTTTACTCTTTTACATACACTTTTCGAGAAACTTTTTAATTTTCACGATGGGTCAACATTTCCCTAGTTATCGTCGTCTTCCTCCCCGGTCAACCACTGTCTCTCGAGGAGTCTTCTCATTTAAGACTCGAACCCGATATACCTCCATTGACGATTACCTCGTTTGTCGTGTTTCTATCCTCGTCGATTCAGATGACACACACCTGGACAAACTGTCGGTGTCTCTTAGTCAGTCCCAAGGTAGGGTCCCTTGACTACTCTACAATTTAAGTTTTTTGTCTCTTTTTCTCGTATTTTCCTTTCCATTTTTGGAATAAAGTATAATGGAAAAATAATTTTGAAACATAATATATAATCTCATGTGGACTAATTATTACAACATTAGTAAAGTCCACCTGTCGTTTCCCTAAGTCCGTATGTATATGTACATAGGAAAGAGGGGGTTTAAGAGGAGGGTAGGACCGACGGTATATAGAAAAAACGAAAGATAAGGTCTCCTGAAGTTTGAACAACTGGAATTTAAGGTCATGTTCTCTACGAAGTATAACCCTGAATGTTATGTAAATTTATATTATACATTGACTTTGATTCTAAAGAACTTTATTATAAACGGGACAATAAAAAACTTTATTATTACACACGGTTCGTAAGACACGCACACACACACGTGTACGAGTCAACACAGACTGTGAAACACTGGGGTACCTGACATCGGGAGGTCCGAAGAGACAGGTACCTTAAAAGGTCCGTTCTTATGACCTCACCCAAAGGTAAAGGAAGAGGTACCCCGAGAAGGACTGGGTTCCTAACTTGGACACAGAGAACACAGAGGACGTAACTACCTAGAAATGGTCGACTCAGTGGTCCCTTCGGTGGTTCGTAAGATAATGTTAGAATAAGATGACAGAAGACAGTGTAAGACAAAAAAAGTTTACGACTAACGTTGGGCAATTTGAACAAAGTATAGGGTGATTATCTGATGTTTGGTGTCAAACTTTTAGTGACTAGATTGGGTTGGACGGACAAATTTGTGTATCATATGTCAAGAAGCGAACAATATATAAGACGAGTGACTTTACGTCGGAGTTACAGGTAATAAGGTTACTTTGACGAGTACGATTGTAAAGAAGAAGGTCATAAAATTAATCGACCATATACAATTGTATAATTGTTCAGATCACCTGTATAAAGAGAAGAAGAGAATGAACTGAGGAAGGTTTCGTAAACCCTACTGGTCAACGTGGCAGAAGGACGTTTTAGAGAGGAAACCGGTGACCTACCAGAACTTGAGACTCAAGAATAGAGTAAGTAACTCACAAAATAAGAACCAAGTAAGGACCGGAGAAGAAAAGACGGTGTCGACACTTGACAACGACTAGGGGTCTTAAGACTGGAAGTCAGTAACGAGAAGTTATGTGAAAAGGACCCTCAGGTAGGTGAGATATATATCAAAATATATGACGGACAAACAACTACCAAGGGTTCGGTTACAGAGGTGGGATGTAGAAGAAGACACTCGTAGACCGTCACAGTCGGAGAGGTGACCTCAGGGTCTCCGTGAATCCTACATAATATAGGTTTGGACTTGTAAAATAAGGTCCTTTTTATGTTACTCCTCTTAGTACCCAAAACATTGGACCCAGTCCTCGTCAACTGTCACAGGAAATCTCGTTATTAAGAGTACAAACGAACCGGAACTACTACGACTCTGAAGAACATCTGGTGGAACGGGATAACGAAGGTAAACGGTTTCTTACTTAAATTTTCAACCGTAATGATAAGTACTAGGTACTACTACTTATAAAGAGAAGAATTTTGAATAAAAATAACCTCATAACAACTGAATATTACAATACAATCACAGTCCACATACCTAATAACGTTTTATAACTACCATCAAGGGACACAATATCCAGGAACAACCAACAGACAAAATGCATGTCATCACACATACACAATTAGGGTTTGAGGATTAAGGAATAATAATAATATGTCTTCTACTATATGTTTAGAGTTAATAATAATGTATGAGGTTTGACTTCAGACCTCAATGGTATAAGAGTTGTAGTTTGGAGATTCTTAGGTCATAAGGTGGTTGGACTATCTTTCAAGTCCTACTCTGAACGTAAGGAACAGTCAACAGTATTTACGGTCGGAGGAAAATACGGTTCTCGGAGTCAGGAAGAGACTATCTGTTATTTCTCCCTGTCAAATCAGGTGCTCTTTCCTGTTTGACCAGGTACACCTACCTGGTAATTTAGTGTCTGAATAAATGTGTCGTTATCTTGGTAGTACTTCTAATCTCAGTGAGTTAGATAATTAAAAAGAAAAAGAGTTAAAGTCAACGGAAAGGGGGGAGTCCACGTCTTTGAAACCCAGTTACGGTTAAACAAATTGACCTAAAAATTTTATTCGTGGTTTTTATAGTTCGACAAGAAAATTCGAGAATATCACTTGAGTCGGTTTAGTTAATTCGTTTAACGAAAGTTTTTATGGATGGTTAAGGTTTATTTGGAGAAGGAATGAAGTCTCTATCATATACCGTTCCAAATACGTCTCTTTTTAAAAGGTCAACTTAATGGGTGAAGAGTTACGTCCCCTAAACTTTCCCTTTACCACTGAACTAGAGTCGGTACCACCACTTTCTCACGTCGAGATTCCGTTATGACCGAATCCTTGTTCCGTTATGACCGGACCTCCACGAAAGGTACGACACTGGACTAAACAGACACGGAAACCACCCCGTGATTCCCGAAGGGAACACCATTTCTTAGACGGACGTTACACCCTCTAGGACCAGGTTAGGGACCCAACCCTCCTAGGGGACCTCTTCCCTTTTCGATGGGTAAGGTCATAAGACCGGGCCTCTTAAAGTACCTGACATATCAGGAACCCCAGCGTTTCTAGGCCTGTGTTGACTCACTGAAAGTGAAACCACCCCGTGCGTCTAATTTTTATGGATGTAAGTAAAAAGGGAGGAGAAATAACACTAATTTATTTATGCGTACTTTAGATTTTGTGGTGGACCTTCCAAAGAGCCAAAAGAAAAAGGGGAAACAAACGGTAGAGCGAAGAGTGGATTGCAAAGTCGTTGTCTTCGTGTTCTCGACACAAAAGCACACTCACCATTATACATTGGTCTTGTTTGTCTCCTGTAGCCTTTCCACCTCTTTTCAATCTATATATTCGTTCTTTTTCACTCAATAACTAAAATAACTGACCAGACAATTGAAGACTGTAACGTTATTTCAGAATAAATAAACATATGTCTTCTGAGTTAATGTATCTATGTATAGTAAAATTGTTGACCCAATAAATGTCCTCTTAACGTCGAAGTATTTATTATATCTTGACCCTAAAGAGTTCGACTACAAATAGGTAACAACGGATCCCTTCACCACTACCGATACGTGTATGGAGACACCTCAGCAATCTTGTTGTAACGCTATCCGAACCCCTTTTCTTTCCTCCCCCCGTTCCTTGTTCTCCCTTTATTCCTGTTCTCAGAGTCGTGTCGATTTTATATATCATTTATTAGGACCCAAGCAGTCTAGGTCTATCTCAGAGGAGGGAGGACTTTCGACAGTCACCTCTGTTGGTCCAAGTTCCTAGTTCCAGAATTTTGAAAGGAAATATAAAATAATATGTTCGGTAATTCTAAGATAATGTTTAGAACCAAATCCTTATTTTTTTTTACTTCCTATACAAAGTTTCCTTCAAAATTTCCTCTCCCAGTTCTTGAGGGTTTGTAGAAGACAACCCCCCTGTTGACTTCCTTTACCTCTAACTGAAGGACCCCGACGGGGAGTAGGAGGTCCCCAGGGCCTTCAGAACATGTCCCCTAGAGGACTTTGTTCAGAAATAAATTGATAATCAAATCACGTATCGAAGGGACGATCCGACATTCGGAGTCTCCGGGTCCTTGGTGTAGACCAGTAATACGTCATGTATACACAACCCTTACTCACTCGTCCTCTTCACCTGTTGTGTCATGATAAAAGACTCAGGGATCGCAGAACATTTTATGGACGGTGGATCGTTCTTGAATTACGGTACTACTCACTTACTAGTTTCTCATCCCAATTCCTAGGGTCGAAAGTTTACTCCACCGATCTCGAGTGTAAACCAAAACCTAAGTCTTGGGTCTGGGTCTAAAATCCTGAGACTTAGGGTGTTCTTATTGAGGGGATGTCTAGTTCTTGGACTGACGAGGGCTACGTTCACGTCTATTTACCGCCGATATTCTTTTATGTTTGTATAGAACCGATGACACTGATTACGAAGTCACTTGTACCCTCACATCTTAAACGAAGTAAAGGAATCTCATATATGGGATTTTACTCTAAGGACCTAACGTACCATCAAGACAAAAATTCCTTAGAGGTATGACAAAAGGTACTGTCGACGTGGTAAAATGTAAGGGTAGTAGTCATGTGCTCTAAAGGTACAAGAGATGTAGAAACGGTTGTACACAACAGAAAAAAAAAAAAACTCGATAAGATTGTCCACACTCTACTATCGAGAAACAGGTGTTATCGGTTCTATATCTTTGTTGGATTCACAAGTAGGTCCCTACCTACCTCTTTTACATTAGATCTGTATGTCACCCTATGATAAGTTTCTCTTTCTTAGGAGACATACGGCGTACTTGTCTGGACCTCATGTGATACGATTCACTTTATTCGGTCTGCGTTTTCCTGTTTGTGAAGTACTAAGATGAATACACTCCATAGAATTTAAAAGTTTGACTATCTTTGTCTCTCAACTTGCCGTCAACGGTCCTCTACCCTACCCCTTCCCCAACGAGGAGTCACACAAATTGTAAAGTCAATAAGTTTTACTTATGCAAGATATATCCATGACGTAACACGGATAACAATTGTTACGACATAACACATGAATTTTAAAACAACTCCCATCTCGAGTACAATTCACGGGAATGGTGTCATTTCATTTTATTTTATGTTTGTCTTGGGTCCGACACGGGACTCGTCAGTGAGCGACAAATGAGTGAGCACTCCCGTCAGTGATGGAGGAAAAGCCGACACAGATAAGTCTAAAACTCAGGCGAATATATATGTGGACACGAATCTTAGGTGAATCCTCGGTTCAAGATAAAACCTGAGTACAAACATGCGGTGGGTCGGGTACATATCTAAGGATCCGTAGTTAACGTGGTAACACCGGTTTCGGTAGTGACGGTCTGTAACGGGACTTTTAACATGGAAGGTGAACCTTTCACATTAAAGAAAAAATGAAAACATGGGATCGAGTGTGAACATGGGATCCTGTGTGACACACAGGAAGACAGGACTCACGAGAGAGGGGACCCAGTCTCGACCCTCGTCACGGACAGAAGGGAGACGGGGTCTCGGGAACGTTTGGAGGTCCCCTCCAACGACAGCCTAGGACGAGGCAGAACAGAGCCACGAGGAGAGGACTGAGTGGACACTCGAGATGGGACGGGAGCCCCGTAGCTGTTACAAACTTCGATTACAACTCGTAGAAACAGTCTAGTTTGTCGACACCGGTGTCAAGGGTCCGGACGACAGATCTCGCGGCGGGTGAGACACATGTTGTCGGGAAGACCTACAACGTGAGTCTATACACCTGACACCGTATCCCGAGACAGAGGGAACATCACATTGTCGTTACTATTCTTGTTGCTATTACTATTCTTTCGAGTTGAACTGACAAGTGATACATGGTCTTTGAAACTAATATATCTAATTACATGTATTAGGAGTGAAATACTCCCTCCATGATAAGAATAAAATTAAAATGTCTACTACTTTGACTCGTCTCCTTCTAAATCAGTGAACTCGAGGGTAGAGACCACGTACTATCTCTGTCGCTCGTTAGGCCGAAGTCTCGGACACGAGGGACGGTACTCCGTGAGGGCGAGGGAAATGCAGAGAGGGACCTCGACCGGAAATCGTCACTGTCCAGAGGACTGTCTCACAGTGGTACGAGTGGGGTTCAGGAGTGGTGGGGGTAGACGTCTAGACTCTCCATCTTCGGTTTCCACCCCCGTAGAGGTCATAAATATCCCGAGTGGTCGTGGTCACACATCCTACCTACTCTTTGTCTGGCCGGTCTCCGTCCTACTGACATGGGTCCCAGACTCACTGTTTTTCCCGTCGACCTTGTCTCTTCCCCCTCACCGTACGTTCCGACCTCACGTTCTAAACCCCTATGCGACCAACCGACAGAGACCCCCTTTTCCCCACTTCGTCTTTCTGGTCCGTTTCTCTTGAATCTCTAAACGAAAACCTCGTACACACTACTCTTCCCACTTGTGCTTACCCTTAACACGTAAACCCTCCTTAACCTCGAAAACTCTCCCCTCTACTACTGAAAAAACAAACAAACAAACAAAATCTGAACTCCCTTTACACGACAAGCCTAGTGACCCGCTATGAAGTCTCCTCAAAAATCTATACGGTCAAATCTAAGTCGGTAGTAGAAGTAAGAGGTCAGAAGGACGTAAAAAAGGATATGGGCTTAAGTAAGAACCTATAGCCAGCGTATACTAAAATGTCCAAGGAGCTTTCCCACAAGAGACACCGGAACACGCAAGGAGTAAGGAAGAAGTAGTTCTAGTGGACACTCACCTATTCGTAAACATTATTACGAGGTGATTATTGACTACCACTTCGGTTGAAACAACTGTAAAATAAAAACGGTTCGTGTCACGACCCGAGAAAAGTGGGACATTAGACAAAGGGATAGTGTCGATATTATGTCCACGGTACTGATGGAGGTAAAATGTCAACTCCTTTGAGTTCTAATCTCTCCGACTCATTGAATAGGTCTCGGTGTGTCTGTAGTGTCCATTCGTTTCTACTTCTGTGCTAAGAAAGATTGAGGTCCGACATAACAGTCTTATGTTACCGACCCGCGAGTCTCCTCCGGAGCTACAGGAGAAGGACTTGTGTCAAAGTGTCTTATTGTAGTCTGTTCCAGTGAGACTTGTCCTACCTAACCCTATTTTGGTTTTAGTGGAGTATCAGTACAGGTTTCTGTCTGCTTTTGTTCTTGTAACAGTTCTGGTGTTTTACTGGTCGATCAGTGGGTAGGACCGATTATTAGTCACTTATAAAAGAAAAAGGTTAATATCGAAATTGAGGAGGAAGAAAGGATAGAAGATATGTTCTTAATAATTTTATAAGTTAGTATTCTAACGAGACTGAAGGTCTATCGTAGGTCAGGTCTCGTTTGGGGTGAAAGAGTTTGGGAGAGATTTTTAGTGAGTTGGGTTCGGGTTTACCTACAGTAGAAAAGAATGACACTACGGGGTAACGTCAGAGGGAGGACAGTTACTCAGATATTTAGTTCAAGTTGATGTACCATCAGAAACCGACGTCGTACAACTGTAAAGATTTGTGTGGAGTAGTATGTGTAAGAATCTAAACGTGTGTAGAGTATCTAAACGAATGTCACACCGAACTTCGGGGTCTGAACTGGTTTACACCCAGACTTAGGGTAGAGGAGAAAGAGGAGAAGGAAAATTTTTTTTTATTCGACACCTACATACAGACAACGACTTTAAAAGACTTGTACTCAAGACTATAGTACTAACCCCCCACCCCAACCATACTTCTAATTTAATCCACTGTATACATCATATAAGATCAGATAACGGTCTGACTACGAGATATTTACAATCAAAGAAAGTGACTAGGAAAGAACTAATTTAGAAAAGAAGATTTATTCCGTAAAACAGGTTGATAGTATAAGATCAGTACTTCAGACTAAGTGGTTTAGAACTCCTATAAATCTCTAATTACATTTTAAAGATCAAATGCGATAATGGATAAGAGACACGACTCTCTCAAGGTCCTTTCGGAGATGAAGACGAAATAACTCATACGGTTTCGGAAACTGACACACCTAATGTTGTTTGACACCTTTTAAGAAGTTCTCTACCCTTATGGTCTGGTGGACTGGACGGAGGAATCTTTAGACATACGTCCAGTCCTTTGTTGTCAATCTTGACCTGTACCTTGTTGTCTGACCATGGTTTATCCTTTTCCTCATGCAGTTCCGACATATAACAATGGGACGAATAAATTGAAGTACTCTTTGCGACCTGACCTTCTTCGTGTTCGACCTTAGTTCTAACGGCCCTCTTTATAGTTATTGGAGTCTATACTTCTACTGTGGTGGGAAAACCGTCTTTCACTTCTCCTTGATTTTTCGGAGAACTACTTTCACTTTCTCCTCTAACTTTTTCAACCGAATTTCCAGTTGTAAGTCTTTTGCTTCTAGTACCGTAGGCCATGGTAGTCAAGTACCCTTTATCTACCCCTTTGTCACCTTTGTCACAGTCTGAAATAAAACCCCCCGAGGTTTTAGTGACGTCTACCACTAACGTCGGTACTTTAATTTTCTACGAATGAGGAACCTTCCTTTAAATACTGGTTGGATCTGTCGTATAATTTTTCGTCTCTGTAATGAAACGGTCGTTTCCAGGTAGATCAGTTTCGAAACCAAAAAGGTCATCAATACATACCTACACTCTCACCTGATATTTCTTTCGACTCGCGGCTTCTTAACTACGAAAACTTGACACCACAACCTCTTCTGAGAACTCTCAGGGAACCTGACGTTCCTCTAGGTTGATCGGGTAGGATTTCCTTTAGTCAGGACTTGTAAGTAACCTTCCTGACTACTACTTCGACTTTGAGGTTATAAAACCGGTGGACTACACTTCTTGACTGAGTAAACTTCTCTGGGACTACGACCCTTACTAACTTCAGTCCTTCTCTTCCCCTACTGTCTCCTACTCTACCAACGTAATGTAGTGGTTGAGTTACCTGTATTCAAACTTATTTGAGACCCTAAACCACTACCTGTCCCTTCGGACCGCACGACGTCAGGTGTCCAAGTGTTTCTCAACCTATCTTGACTCGCTGACTTGACTTGACTTGACTAAGAGATACGGTATTAAACATCTATATAATTCTGGTTACTTATGATTACGTAAAATAAGTAAGACTCTATGTATCGTAAGAGCGAGTATAAAATTACACTGTAGAATTTCCCTTCTAAAATCCTATTTTTAACCCTACACAGAATATTAGTCACAGTACAGAACCAAATTAACCGTCGAAAAACACAACAACAAGAACCACCTAATATATAAGTATATTATAAGTACTTAAAATATAGTCATCGTAGGATCTAAAGTATTTTACACCATATATAAAAATTTACTGACCTGTCGAGAAGAAGGTGAGAAAGTGGAAAAGTGGTAACATCAATTACCAACCGAGACAAAAGATACAGTTAAGTCTCTGATTGACGGTAACATTTCGGTTTACATTCGAGTTCTTCAACTCAAAAATTTCATAAACCTGAATTTTGGAACGATAATAGTAGACTCAGGTTGAGTACAAAGCACCCGTATAAACATATTATACTCGAGACTGTGTCTCGGTTTTTATTCAATTATATCGTTTACCTTTAACGATGCGTAAACTAGGACAGTACATTACCTCAATTTTATTACGATTTTTTGTTAGACTTGTTCAAGACACTTCGAAAACAAGATAAACTGAAATTCACTTTGTTTTTAGAAGTCTTGTTCTCCTGTTGCTTTATTACGAAACGATTTTCCTACTTTCTTATACTGGATTTAGATAATCACTATCTTGTGAGATACTTACGTGAGTTCAATTATCGTAGAAAATCGTTATCTATGAAAAAGTTAATGTCATTACGATTCTTTATTTATCCGATTCACTCTCTTTTTACCAGTCTCTGTGTACTTAACCTGATCAACAAACTGACAAGTCAAAAAATATTGGTTAAGAGTTCCCCGTCTTTAGATTGGTTGTTAGATAACTACCCAGTAATTAAACTCAAAGGTATAAGACCTAGATGAAGGAGAATAATGTCCCTGTCACAAAACAACGGGGTCGAGGTTTCCAAACCGCCGTGAATCGTTAGACATGTCACTCAACACGCTGGAGGAAAAGAAGGACGGGTTAGAACACAGCAGTACGACAGTATCTTCGAGGTAATGACATTCCCGAACGATTGATCCACACTACGATGTTAAAGTACGTTACATTAAGGAGGCCCCATAAAGGAAGGACAGGAAACGACCCAAGATTTACTGGGGTGAAAGTGGTTAGAAATCAACGTGCGTTCTCACTAGCGTTTACGATGGGAAAACCTCATAGACACACCTTTACGTCAAAATAAAGTCGAAATTCCCCAAATTTTTAAAATAAGGGGGAAAAATTTTCGTCACGAGACCGATGAAAACGTTTCTTACACGACAAGACTCTCATTTATTGACTTTACCTCTCCGTCTGAGAATAGAAGTACCTTGGAGTGTTTACCTTTTCGTTTCTATACCTTTCTCTTTCACAGTCCTTTTAACGGTATTTAGTGTCTCGTTCCTATAACCCGATGTAGACCGTAGTCAAAACAACACAAAATTTTTCCTATTTATACGAAGGGAAATTCTTACATCATCGTTGAGAAGGGCGACACTTGGAGAAGTGACCCTCAGGAGGGTGGCCCAACGCGTCTCACTCTGTACGAGGTCCCAATAATGACACTCTCTCACACAGAGACCTTACAAACGAAAGGGACATAAGAGTGAACAGGGGCGGGTCTCCTACATTGTCAGGTGACGGTTACAGACGATTTTAGACCCGCAAAATCCACGTCAATGTGAAGTTCACGGTGGGTTCCCTTACTTCCTTCCTTCAACCTCTCCTTCCTTCCCTCCTTTCATCCTCCCTCCCTCCCTTCCTTCTTCCGTCCTTTCCTCAATGTTTGAGTTTTGGTCACGAAGAGTGTGAAGTGACACTCATACTTAGTGGGCCCCTAAAAGAAAGTTCCGTCTAAGACTAAGTCCCTCAGACTCTGGGACCTACCTGACTCTGGACGTCCAGACGGAAGAATCGTTCCAGGGTCCACTACGACTGTGACGACCAGGTCTCTAGTGTAGAACTTGTGTCTCTGGAATTTGATTTACGTCGACAGAAAAACGACTAATACTTGTAATAGAATTTCCTCTGACCCTACGAATGAAAAATCCTTGAACAGTCCCATATAGACCCTTGTTTGCCCTGTGTCCTTTTTGGACACCTTCAGTGACCTGAAGAGACCACCTTCAGTGAGAGGGAGTCACACAAGGTAAAAGGAAAGAGGTAGTGGGTGGAGGGTCTGGCCCATGGATCTCCACAGACCTCGGTCCCAGGTAATTCATGTCTTCTTTTATAGGGGGTTTATACCAAAGATAGGGCTACAACCATAAATAACATAAGACAGAGAGACCCTGTAAAGTACACTAAATGTCCCATCACATTCAGAACCTCAGTCTACCTTAACCCAAGGTTAGGGTTAAGTTTAAGTGATTGACACCGGTGTCCACTCAACGAATTGGACACATTTGGAGTCAAAGGTCTAGACACTTTCCCCTTACTATTAGGACATTGTGTCCCGAAGAAACCTCTAAATTACTCTTTTACACATGTTTTATGATTTGTTTCACAGACCGGATTTTATTCATTAGGTACCTAAGATCGATAATATTTCATAAACTCGTCACCTCATCAGATCGACTATGTCTACACCCGAAAGTAGCTAGTCTATCGGACCCTATATCAGTGTAGATATAGTGATTGACCGAAGACTCCACCGAGTCTCCATTTCTTAGGTGGATTGTTACGTCCTCCGTTCTTAAGTCAGGGACCAGGTCCTTCTAGGGGACCTCTTTCTTTACCGTAGGGTGAGGTCATAAGAACGGACCCTTTAGGGTACCTGTCTCCTTGTACCACCCGATGTCAGGTACCCCAACGTTTTCTCAACCTGTACTGAATCATTGACTTGTTGTTGTTGACAGTGATTAATCCATACATGTATTGTCACTCAATGGGAGACATTTCGAATCATAGGACATGTTTACCTGTATCATTAGTATTCGTGGGATATCCCAATAATATTCCCAATTACCCAAAGGGTCCACCGGGTCACCCATTTCTTAGGCGGAAGTTACGTCCTTTACGTCCTCCACACCCAAACTAGGAACCCACCCCTTTTAGGGGACCTCCTCCCGTACCGTTGGATGAGGTCATAAGAACGGATCTCTTAGGTCTCCTGTCTCCTCGGACCGCCCCATGTCAGGTATCCCAGTGTTTCTCAGTCTGTATTGCCTTCACTTACTCGTGTGTGTGTACGTGCGTATTCCCAATTACGACGATGAATAAGCGAGTCAGCACAACCTGAGAAACACTGGAGTACCTGACATTGGACGCTCCAAGGAGACAGGTACCCTAAGAGGTCCCTTCTTATGACCTCTTCCAACGGTAAGGGAGGAGGTCCCCTAGAAGGGCTGGGTCCCTAGTTTGGACCCAGAGGGTGTAACGTCCATCTAAGAAATGGTAGACTCGGTGGTCCCTTTGGGTTCCCAATTAATATGTATATATACACACACATTAATTACATAATAAACCGTGTATCTTGAAATATATAGTTCGTTTAATATGGTTATAGAGATATTTTACTAGTTCCGTTTTATTAATAGATAAGTTTTCATCCTTGTAAAATCCTCAACCAGTCTGTAAAGAATACGGACCTCCTCACTTTTCTCTCTCGACGATACTGAGGAGTTTAGGATGGTGCAGTGGGTCTTCGAGGACTTACGAAAACCTGTCTGGTCACAGGGAGACGTTGTTTCGTCTGTGTCCTGTTTTCCTCTTACCCCTTTTTACAGGTTACGTTACTCAAAAAGTAATTAGACTTAACAAAGTTAAATTTCTTAAAAGGAAATTAGTCTTTTATGTGGGAAACCCCACCCTCTTTCCGAAATTTTACACACATAACAGTCTAGTACTCTCATACATTGTTAAATTTTTTATAAACATGAACCGTTTTACTTTACAACTCTAGAAAGATAAGAGTGTTAGTAATTAACCGACGAAATTAACCTGACGGGACACTTTAGAGTCAGACCTTTTCAGTTGTCAGACACTACTAGATTAGTGGACGAGAAACGTCAGTGACACCTACATCCCGGTACGCGGACGACATGAATCCCAGAGACTCTAGAACATGGCGTACACAATAGTCTTCGCTGATGTGGGTCTCCGGTAGTAAAGGTTAACTTTTTTACTAAAGAAGGTAACACCGAGTACCAATTTAGTATAAGACTTACAGTCAAGTCGTCGGAAGAACGACGACTTTCCAACACGTCTCAAGTCTGGAGACCTTCCGTACATCCAGACCTCTTCTCCCTTGGGTATGTAGTAACACCAAAGGTGGACTGAAGGCAGACTCGGTCCTCAAACTCGAGCACATTGGTGCTGTATCGAGGGAGATAAAGTGGGAGTAAAGGAAGAGTCTGAACCCCAGGTTCATAGATGTCCGTGTGGAACAAAATAACACAAAGTGAAATTATACGAAGTGTCAGTAACGTAAAGAAATGTTTGACTTCTAGACACCGATGGGACACAATAGTCTACTACCAGTCGTAAAAATATTCATAAAATTTTAATGTTACATATGTAAAGAATCTGTATTATGATAGAGTATGAATTACCCGGTGTCATATCACAGTCTCATTGAAAATATACGTGACCCTTTGGGGGGTTTGAACACACTTAACGAAATAACGTAAAAAACGAAACAATACCACCAGACCTTGACCTATGTGTCGCAAGGATTCCAGACGGGTAGAACCCTCGACGAGTGGATTCTTGGAATTATATGACTTTTGTCAAATTTTTGAGTTACTCTGAAAACTACCCCGTCCAGACATCCAGTCCCACCGACGTTCCTTTCGGAACGTCTATAATCTTTGTTTGGGTTCTCAACGACATTCTCCGACCACCGTCCCGATAACGCTTTTCTTGGTATCGCTGAAGACTGGGATGGCGAACATGACACTGCTACCGTTCTTTTTACCTGATCGAAGGGAGGGAAGACGGAGTAGAGGTGGGATCTTGTGCGTGCGCGTGTACGTCCACGTACGCGCGTGCGCACGTGTCTGTGTGTGTGTGTGAGAGAAGTGTATTCGAACGTGGTTTTAAAATTTCGTTTAATAGTCGAACCTGGTCAAGTTCGTATAAATTCCAAGTGAAGTCAAGTCAGCGAGTTAGCACAGGCTGAGAAACACTGGGGTACTTAGCGTCGTGCGGTCCGGAGGGACAGGTAGTGGTTGAGGGCCTCAAGTGAGTCTGAGTACAGGTAACTCAGTCACTACGGTAGGTCGGTAGAGTAGGAGACAACAGGGGAAGAGGAGGACGGGGGTTAGGGAGGGTCGTAGTCTCAGAAAAGGTTACTCAGCTGAGAAGTGTACTCCACTGGTTTCATGACCTCAAAGTCGAAATCGTAGTAAGGAAGGTTTTTTTAGGGTCCCAACTAGAGGAAGTCTTATCTGACCGACCTAGAGGAACGTCAGGTTCCCTGAGAGTTCTCAGAAGAGGTTACGGTGCCAAGTTTTCGTAGTTAAGAAGCCGCGAGTCGGAAGAAGGGTCAGGTTGAGAGTGTAGGTATGTACTGGTGTCCTTTTTGGTGTCGGAACTGATCTGCCTGGAATCAGCCGTTTCATTACAGAGACGAAAACTTATACGACAGATTCAACCAGTATTGAAAAGAAGGTTCCTCATTCACAGAAAATTAAAGTACCGACGTCAGTGGTAGACGTCACTCAAACCTCGGGTTTTATTATTTCAGACTGTGACAAAGGTGACAAAGGGATAGATAAAGGGTACTTCACTACCCTGGCCTACGGTACTAGAAGCAAAAGACTTACAACTCGAACTTCGGTTGAAAAAGCGAGAGGTGAAAGTGAAAGTAGTTCTCCGAAAAATCAAGGAGAAGTGAAAGACGGTATTTCCACCACAGTAGACGTATAGACTCCAATAACTATAAAGAGGGTCGTTAGAACTAAGGTCGATCAAGAGTCATTAAGTACGTATAAAATGGTACCCATCCATTGGGTCCACTGGAAATTTTGATCCGGTCACTAAGGTGGAGTCTCACAGAACTAGAGTAAAGGAACAGCAGTTTGGACCGTTGACCAGTCCTCCCCCCTTTAGACAAAAAGCAATCACTTGCATATTGTGACAACCATTCTATCCAGGCGAAGACTCTTTTATGTAGAAGAAATACTAAAGAGGAAATTCCTTAAGTACGGGACAGAGGGGTAAAATCTCTATCCATGACTCTTGACTATCTTTTGATTCGTTTTAAATAGAATTAGAAGGTGGTTTACCATATAAATGTACCAGTAACTATTATTGTACGACCAAACACTTAAGTCAGAAAAAAAGCCCCTCTTTTTTCGGTACAGATTTAAGGAGACCCCTGTGTTTGTGAGAATAGTCTTAAACGTGACTAAACCTTTTACCGGGAGTTTCGTCAACATTCAAATGTACGTTAAAAGTTTTAAATTTCTGGAAACTGTTCTTCCAGGGAACCCGTCCCGGACGAAGTACCCGGTAGTCGGTAGCGTCCGTGTACGTAGAGTCGTGGGTCGTCCAAGGGTACAAACCTTGAATTACGAGACTCCAGTGGTAGAACTTTAAGAATTATTAAATAGAGACTTTAACACAAAACACTGTGTTAAACACAGGTTACCCTGTTGTCCTTGTACCCCACCCTGCGACCCTTCGAACCTCGAGATCCCCAGGTCGGTGATACAGGGGTGAAAGGGTCCTGTGTCGTCAAGAGTCGGTGGACGAGAGACGGGACCCACGGGACCCTTGGGACTTTCGACCTCGCATTGACAGTGGAAGTGTGAAGACGGGAAACACCCCTAGACCCGAGTCCACACCCCTCTCAGTACATTAGTTGAACGTTGAGTGGTGTTAGGTCCACAGGTCACGTAGGGTCACACCTCTGACGTTAGGGAACCCAAATGGGTAGACGGTACCTAATTCAGCCGTTAGGACTCCTTCCCCCTCTAACTGAAGAGTCGGGGTCCGATCCCTGAACGGAAACGTAAACCGTAACTTGGGACATTTAATACATCCGTCGGGAGGATTCGTGCCTTTGGTCGAAGGATTTACCAGTAATTTTGTGTCCTAGTTGTGTTGGAAGTACAGGGTTCCCCGACACGGTCCTAGGGGAGTCATCCAACTCTCGTTCCCGTAGTAGGGACTTAGGTCACGTCACAACTCGTACTGGGGGATCATCACTGAAACGGTCTCCTACACCGGCAAATGACCGTTTTTACACAACTTCAATCAGTTCGAAGAATCTAGTCCCTTGTGTAAAAATTTTACTCTGTCTAGTAAAAGTCCACAGTATTTTAGACAAAATTTAACAAAGTCGTGTACAACTGTGTGTAGAAGAAGTAAAATCCCTGGCGTATGGATTTGTGGTGGTATGGATATATGTATGTATGTATCCTCGTATGTATGTAGGGTTCGGGTCTCGACCGGACGTCGTCTATGTTTCCACTGACTCTTTCTCAGAAACGGGACTTTCTTAAATATGAGAACATCTCTGTCGTCACGAGTTCCCTATTAGGCATGGGGGTTTCGAGAGGTGTACGGTTGCCACACAACACCTTAAAACGAATTCATATAAACTACTGACAGAGAAAAAAGTAGAGAAAAGACTCTCCTTCGTAAATGTCTTTAACTCTTGAAATAACCGGACCTATAGTGTCCTCAAGTCGAGACGAAAATACTCTACCTACACTTTTATTTACCATTTTTTAACAACTTGCTTCTGACTTCCCTCTAAATCCTTTAAAACTCTCCCTTTTTTTGCATTTCCAAAAGTCTCGTGTATACCTCATTCAGATGTACCTCCTGACTTCGTTAATAACTTATTAAAACTATCTATAATGTTTTCGTAGAAGTCTATCAGTTCAAGTTTATTCCCTAAACATCCAAAGAACAAGAATAAATGGACCTATAGAACTTAGAGACAAATTGAAAAGTACGAAAACATGTCGGAAGTGTATTTATATTGAAAATTTTGGTACTTCCTAGATTTGGGGAGTGAGTTTCTATTGACCTAAAGGATGGTGGTTTCCGGTCTATTCAGTGGACGATTGTCTTATTTCCCTAGGTAAGAAGGGTAATTACAGCACCTGTAAATGACAAGAGGAACGGAGGGAGTCACCCACTTCAATGTTCATGAACTGTTGTCTTGAACGTTTTTACGTGTTTGGGACACACTTAATTATTTACAATCTAAAAAGTTCACGTCGAATAATGAAATCTCAGAGATCCAGGCGACCCCTAGACATATCACAAGACCTGTATTTATGTACACACTGGTCATAGGATTTCTTTTGAACTGTCCGTTATTTTTTTAACGTCTGTCATCGTTACCGAGACCTTTCCACAAATATCTGTGGAGGCGGGGGAGAACCGTAAATCCTTAGAACTTCTTTAACTTTCTTTCCCTTCAAATTAAAACTCCCCCGAAGACGGGACGAATCGACTCAAGTGTACGGGTTGTACTTTATTATTACGTAAGTCGGTGGGTAGATTATTGTTCGTTGGAGACGTAGTGGAGTGAGGGACCACTTTTGTCGTCTGTTACCCGTCCTTTCCATATTTACGGTCTTTTTCGACTCCCTAGGGACACTGGAAGCACACTAATACAAACACGATTACGTAGTGTCCGTCTTTGGGTTTGACAGGGAGACTTCTTGGGCTAAGTAATTTTTACGTAACCAGTGATCGGTCCCTTAGAGTACTTGACTGACAACCTCCTTACCGGCTCCTCTTTCGCCTTGACCACATAAGGCTACTCGGTGAGTGTGCACGTTGAGACAAAGGAGGAGGTGGACGAGGAGATAAGACCTCACGTGTAGAGAAAATGAAAATCTTAACGATTCTGCGTGATTCAGAGCAAACGAAGTCAATTATTTTTGGTAATATGTTTTGTTAGAAAAAAAAAAAAAATTTAAACGTCTTCGTTTCGATTGAACGATATTCCTTACGTCACTACCAGTAAGTCCTTAAGACTGGAACTGGACCCCTACCCCTCCGTACGTTAAAAACTCTGAGGAAGTTAGGTCTTCCATGATTTCTCCATAGTGGTGGGGGGAGGGGTCAAGACACCTACCGGTCCGGGAGGTCTCGTCTTTCCCGTCGGTCGTCGAAACGTCTATAATCTATGTTCTGGTTGTGACCTTTCCATCACAACTTACTTGGTTACGAGACTGTTCGTCCGTAGAATTACTAATTTTAATTCAAAATAACACTATAAAGTCGGGTTGAGGACTAGTCAGAAAGTCACAGAGGTTGTAAATACCGAATAGGAAAGGAATCGTCTGAAGATAGTCCCTAGGGACATAAATCTCTTTACTGAGGATAATATATCGATAAAATAAAATAAAGGACTAGTAGAATAATAAATAAAAATTAAATCCATGAGTTTTTAATTTCGGGTAATTATATCAAACTGTTATCTTTTTTTTTTTGACTTACTTCTGGGGTTTGACAGTTACAATATCCTCTGATTAAGTAAACGAAAAGTCAGTTGTTGTAAGTAATTAACGTAGACTATTTCGATGTTTTCTTTATTCTTTATCTTATATCGATAAAATTTAAAATACAATACTAGGAAAAATTTTAGTCCAAAATCTGAGGAACTCTGTGGATACCTGTAATATTTTACCTCCGTAGACTGTACCTAACAGGGGAACGATTCGATCTTACGGTGGTCCGAATGTTACGTTCTTACGAAGTCGACTTCCTTGAACCTCCCGGTTCCCCCATCACGACCGACTACTGGGTAGACGACAACATTTTGACTAACATGTACTGTAGGAGTCGTGTCTCTCTAAGTCTGAACCGACCTATCGTAGACTCGGTGACACACAAGGTCACCAGAGGATAGTGTTCACCTCAGAGTATTTGTACATGTGGGACCGGTGGAGAATCTGTCAGACAGTCATTGGAATACTTCCTACATAAGTCCTTAGAGGTGTCTGTTAAGACTAAGGGTCCGGACCCATTCTTGAAAACTAGATTGGATACCAGAACCACTCTTAAACCCTCGTTTAACGGTTATAGAAACACGGTATAATGGACCAGTACAATGGTACCTGGTTTCCTTTGTAATAGGTGCTTGTAGAGTGAAGCATCAGAGAATGTCCGGACTGGCAAATCAAGTCTAGGTTTGTAAATAGTTCACCATGTCTCGTGTGTCCATCCCCACACTCAATTACCCCTCTCGTGTGCATCCGAACCCTCATCCATAACTCAACTGAACCTCATTCTTCTATACTACCCGTTTAATTTATTATAATTTATAACATAACTTACATTTAATTTAGAATATTGATCAGTTCTCTTTGTCGTTAAAACACTGTTTGTACGTGAAAAGATTCTATAAATGTTTATATACACGAGTAAATTAAGAGTGGTATCGTTGGGATACTTTCTGTATCTTAATAAAGGGGTCCAAAAACGTTCTCCTTCGACCACATATGTTACTTTTTTGACCTTTTGGCCGGTTCAAGTGTGTCTATCAATTGACCGGTCCGATTTAGAGTTGGGTTCATCTCAAAGTCTAAATTCTCAGGAACGAAAATTGGACAGGTGGTTTGACGAAAATCATAGATTTGATCTTGTATATTGACCATTCCTTGATGACATATCGTGTCCCCCGAGATGAGTTGTGAGATGCGAGGACGACGACGACGACGACGACGACGATTCAGCGAAGTCAGCACAGGCTGAGACACGCTGGGTATCTGCCGTCGGGTGGTCCGAGGGGGCAGGGACCCTAAGAGGTCCGTTCTTGTGACCTCACCCAACGGTAAAGGAAGAGGCGAGTTATGAGATATGAGGTTATTTTAATTTGTTCGTTTTTTGTTTTGTTTTATTTGTAACCTTGACACTAACTTAAATGGTTCTTCGATTATTAAATCTCTATAAAGGTTTTAACTACGATTTGTTCTCATTGATCACTTCACCTACGGGTATGGATAAAATTTCCTTAATATGGTCGGGGGTTAATTTTCGGTTTGGAGACAAAGGTAACTCACTTATAGGTTAGTTACACTTACTATGGATGTAATTCTCGGCCTGTATTTCGTAATTTGGTCGTTTGTGTCAGGAACGGGAAGATCTAGAGTGTCAACGACGGACTTTTCAGATCTGATAATTTAAGTCTTGTCCGGCGTCTCTCGAAAGACACGAAGAAACTAGAGGTCTCTCCATCGTATAAAGGACCCTGACACTAGTCCTCATTGGACGGGCTGGGTAAATTCAAGTGCAAAAGTATAGACACGGGTATAGATTGGAGTTTAAGAGACGATCGCATGTCGACTCGGGACGAAGTTTAGAGAGACTTTGGGAATCGGTTACAGTAAATAAGTAAGACTGACGACATAGGGGAGAGACTGAAGACTCTTCCGGGGACTATACCCTCGACGGAATGCTGGGTCTGACTAATCAAATACCAGGATGTTCCAACACACATTATGTATGCAAACCCTCTTTACTTCTACGCGTAATTCCTCTTTGTAATGAAAAACTAGGTCCGTCTTCTCGTATGTATTGGAAGAGATCTCGGACACTTTCTGAAGTAAAATGTGTACTTTAACACACCTTAACGGGACCTGGGGTGACTTGTACCAAAAACTCTTATTGGTCGGAGTTTTGTTCGACGACACGCGACCACTCTCGGAGGTCGTTGTCTCTTATTTTACATTCGTTTAAATTAGACACAGTTCAATGTCCATTGTTTCTGTGGTAGAACACTGTGACACGGACTTACCCTGTCTAGAGTTTGTAATGTACTACACCGTAATCTTTGTCTTAGTTTTTCACCAGGGTCATGACTCCTTTCTACATACTCTGTCTTCTCGGACCGTGTCATATCTTTTTTAAAATTTAATTCTCTATACATAAAACCCCTTACACCAAATTCTCTCAAATTACACTTTCGTATTTCTATACAACTCCAGTAATGACGTTTTATTTTTTCTCTGTACACAAACTCTATTGAACTCGATTTCTATATTTCTTTCTTTGTATGAATGTAGTACTAGTACTATACTAGTTGTAGTTGAACTAATTGTAGTCGCTAGTAAGGATATAAGTAGGTTTTCAGGACGTCCGGTAGTAACGAGGAAAGACTTTTACTCTATCAAACTCGTAAGGTTGTCCTCTCACTTAGTTACCGACTCCAAACAAGGGAGGGATGAGTTCTATACATACAAATTTAACCCATTTTTCTAAAAAGAGAAAAAGACACGTAACATTTTGAAGGAAGAATGTCAGTCTACATTTTTAGGTACAGTCCTTTTATATTTCTTGTTTAGTTAAAAATTTTCGTAGAAGTATTTTCAGTAGTCTCCTCCAAAAATTGGTAAACTCTTAAATGGATTAACTAGCAGTGATCCATAGACCAATCGAGATATTTTCTTCTATTTCGCGATGACTTTTAAACTTCCGTTTTATCCTGAACTCACATATTCTTGACTTCAACACTCTAAATGTGACGCATTCCGTGGAGGGTCAAATTTCACGGGACGATGAGTTCGTATTATTTATTTAGTGTATATTTTTTAAATCTTCTTTCCAGAGGACGTGTAATACCCTTTTAACACCCGTAGAATACTACCCAGTAGAATGGGAACAATAATTTACTGTCGTTAGTAATTTTACGGGTTGTATAAAACTGTCTTAAGTGAAATATTTTACAGTCGTTCAGATACAAAAATAATCAAACAAGGTTTAGTTAAATCTTTAAAGTTATCTTACGAACATTCATAAGGGATTCGTTACAGGTAAGGACTGAAAGACGTGTTTTTTTTATAATGTTTAATTAGTCTAAAAGTCTAAAGACGTATTACCGAAACGTGTAAATAACGAATTAGGATAATATTTTACGACAATACTAACTGTGTACCGACACCTCTATCTTCAGTTAACTTATTATACATCGTCAGTTAAAATAAACATCGAATTACACGACTTCATAAAAAAAGGGGTAAAGGTAATAAATATTCAGACAGGGAAACCTCTTATATATCTTCTTAAGCAAAATTTACTCGGTTATTATGGAAGAAATTTTAAATATTCACACTGTCTTAGTATAGAAAAGAAGAACCAGTAGGTACCGGACGGTCATTTGTCCCGAACTTAACAGAAGGTGAACGATAAGTATCCTGTTTGTAGTCTTTTCTCCTAGAACAATTCCTACCGAACCTTAACCTAAAGTTGGTGGTTCTTTTGTTTTCGAAGGTTGATTCTTGGAATTTTTTACCGACGATCGAAATAAATAAACAAACGAACAGGTAAATAAGGACACAAATAACAATATCGGTGATATAGTGTAAGATACCAACCAGGACTTTGTCTCGTATATTCGTATGAGTCTCTTCTAAATTCTTCTAAACTTTCTAGACGATAAAACTAACTTAAAACAAAGGGTACAAAATCGTAGGTTGTCCTAAGATCGTTTTGTTTATACAATACAAGATCCGAGTGGTGTCACCCCGAGGGACCCCCATCCCACTACCAGTCAATCGTGTCTCCTTTAAACGAATTCCTCTATGTACATGAAAAATCCTGGATTCACGGTGGTGTTGTTGGATGACATGTCGTATCCCTTGACATGAGTCCTAGAACATTATTGGATATTCCTTTTTCTTGTATATATATTACATGTATATATATATATTGACTTAGTGACAAGACATGTGGACTTTAATTATGTTGTAACACTTAGTTGATATTAAGTTAGTTTTTTTCCTTTTCAAGAACAAAAGACCTTTTGCGTAGGTACTCTAAGTTACAGACTTCATACATACCTCTTTCTCGAATGTCCATACTTCGGTACAATTCCCTATTATATCTACACGAACCAGTACAGACTCTAGTGTGAAAGGGACCGAAACCTTTTAATCTAATCCACAACGGGTGGATGCGTATTTCCTGTGTCAAAGCGTGTGTCCCTGGCGCGACCGTGTGGGACGTTCCACTACATACGTTCGGATAATCGTGCTGCCTACTACCACGGTAAAAGAGACGACAGTGCCCGAAGAGAGAGGACCTTACTGAAACAGGTAGGGCTTACAGGTAATCGTATTACATACGTCAACTGTTCACTAAACTCGAGACCTCGATAACTATTTCGTGAGACCGTATAGTAGACACGGAATTACAATACACTGTAGTGTCCTTTTACCCCAGTACACTTCAAGGGTCCGACCTAAAATATAATTCCCGCGTGAAGAGAAAACTTAAGGTCCCCGGTCTCCTTTGGGTCGTGACAGTCTGGGTCCGTGAGGACTTGTGGTCCGGTCAGTCTGGGTGGGGGGAAAGGGTCAACCGGGTGTCCAGTCATAGAAAGTTGACGACGTAAACCGACGTAAAGGCTACCAAATTGGCATATTCATTGGTTTGTTTATTTTATTCTTACTCAATTTTGGTCAATTGAGGTTGTCTCGTTTCTACCACTATTTAAAAACATACCCTTCGACATACTGATGTAATAAATACTTTATGGTAGTTCTTTTTTCTTACACAATCGTCTTGAGAAGAGAAAAAGTTCCCCAACAACTAAAATTAGTAAACCTTTGAAAAAAAAAGAATTTTGGATGATTGAACACGACAACCAATGGTACGTCAAAAGACCTTTCATTTTGAAATTACTGACCTCACACTTCTTTTAATTCAATAAAGTTGGAATGATATCGGTAAAAAACTTTATGTTCTGCACTAAATTATATTTTTTCAATTACGTTAAAATTACGTTCAAGTCGAATAACCCAAACTGTTATAACATGTAGTGTATATCGAGGACGTAATTATTTCTTTATGTAAGTAATAAAAAATTTCAGGTTATAAACAAAAAACGGCGGACCACACCAATATACTTCTACATCTTGCGTTAATATTTTCCGACCCGTAATTTTTTTTTTTTAGAGACAGGAAATCACACTTCGAGAGTCTCAAGTGGTTAAAATACCTTTTTCTTCGACTGGGAACTCGGAAAGAGGGAGAAACCGACACTATCAAAAAGGACTTTTACTCAGTGAAAGTCGTGAAACCCCTAGTAGTCAGGCTCGTTTCGAACTTTTGGGTGCAAATCTCGAACTCAACCAGAACTGCAAGAATAAGGTCGACGGCGGTGTAGAGGGACGTCGGAGTCTAAGGTTGTAAGTAGAGTCTCGTACCTACGGAGACACGAGGTCTGTCTTTCGGACCCCTCTACGGACTTGAGACTACGTCGGGTCTCCCTTAAAATGACCCGTAGAGTCTTTGATTGAAGAAAACCAGTACGGGAAAGATTAAAGTACGAACACTGTACGAGCACACACACACACACACACACACACACACACAAACACACACATACTCGTATGGTTCACATTGTTGAGACTACGGAAGTTCAATCTTTGTCTCGTGTTGTGTGGGTTACTCTTCGCTCTCTGTGACCTTGTTTGATTCTCATGTCCGGGATGACATTAGGGTACTTAAGTTAAAAAATTTTGACGATGTCCGACGTAGTTGGTTTAGACACCGGGCATGTACCAGACTATGACGGATAAACGGATGGGAGAGTAGGACCATAGTGATAACCGTCGTTATACTGTGGTCGTCAGACTTCTAGTCGAATAGTAAAACATGAATAAGGATTTTTTTACAAATAAAACAGAAAATCACATTGAAAATTTCTCTCCGTGTTAATGAAACACTCTTAAATCGTCAGATCGTCTACATAAGCCCCTTCCGTTACCGTGGGGTGAGGTCATGAGGACGGACCTTTTAGGGTACCTGCATCCTCGGACCATCCGACGTCAGGTACCCCAGCGACTCTCGACCTGTGTTGAGTTACTGAAGTGAAAGTGAAAAGTGAAAGTACGTAACCTCTTCCTTTACCGTTGGGTGAGGTCACAAGAACGGACCTCTTAGGGTCCCTGTCGCCTCGGACCACCCGACGGTAGATACCCCAGCGTGTCTCAGCCTGTGCTGACTTCGCTAAATCGTCGTCATCGTCGTCTACATAAGTCTCTNTACAAATAAAACAGAAAATCACATTGAAAATTTCTCTCCGTGTTAATGAAACACTCTTAAATCGTCAGATCGTCTACATAAGCCCCTTCCGTTACCGTGGGGTGAGGTCATGAGGACGGACCTTTTAGGGTACCTGCATCCTCGGACCATCCGACGTCAGGTACCCCAGCGACTCTCGACCTGTGCTGAGTTACTGAAGTGAAAGTGAAAAGTGAAAGTATGTAACCTCTTCCTTTACCGTTGGGTGAGGTCACAAGAACGGACCTCTTAGGGTCCCTGTCGCCTCGGACCACCCGACGGCAGATACCCCAGCGTGTCTCAGCCTGTGCTGACTTCGCTGAATCGTCGTCATCGTCGTCTACATAAGTCTCTTCCGTTACCGTGGGGTGAGGTTATGAGAACGAACCTTTTAGGGTACCCGCCTCCTTGGACCACCCGACGTCAGGTACCCCAGCGATTCTCAGCCCGTGTCGACTCGCTGAAGTGAAAGTGAAGAGTGAAAGTACGTAACTTCTTCCTTTACCGTTGGGTGAGGTGACAAGAACGGACCTTTTAGGGTCCCTGCCGCCTCGGACCACCCGACGGCAGATACCCCAGCGTGTCTCAGCCTGTGCTGACTTCGCTGAACCGTCGTCGTCGTCGTCGTCTACATAATCCACGATTACCTCAAGTCTCCTCACCAAGATTTTGGTCCCACGTACCCCAAGGTCACGAAGAAATCTCCCGAGAGACCTTCCTCAGAACTCCCCACTGAAATCCCTTATTGGTCTTTCACCCGGGTCGAGAGGGGTGGTACGAACTCTATTTCGGTGGGGTGAAGAGGTTTAGACAAGACACATACCTCTCGTCCCACTCTATACCCGAGACCTTATCGGACCGACCTAGACTTTGGGGGATGGGGTGAAGAGACTCATACATTGAACTCGTACAATGATTGAGAGTATACAGTAACCATCCTGTAGTCTCAATTATATACAATCTTAGTACAGACCGATAATACGTAACCCGAAACATGATACGAATGGAAAAGGAAATATCTTATTATGTCACAATTTTTGTTTTTTCAACTTTGAGGGGTTACTCTCAAAAAATAACCAAGGAGATCTTCTTTTTACTCGTACCTTAATCCAGGTAACGAGGAAGTCCCCACGTTACTTTCAGGGTATATAGTGGGAGGACCAATAGACCAGACCAACGAGTTCCTCAGGAAGGATTAGCAGTCAGTAAGACTCCTCGGCGTGGACACGAGTGTTGACTCGAGTCTATGTAGACCACGACTCTTCAGGTGTGAACACACCGACGGAACGGTACAGTTTGTTACCGACAACCTATTCATCACCTATATTTATACACAAAAATCACAACAAAATTGACCTGTTTCTTATAATCGTATTATTGGTTTCTTTAAAAAATTCCGAAAATTTTAAATAGGAGTAGTTTACAGAAACAAAAGGATATAAGAAGAAATCTAGAACAGTAATATGTACACATTACGCATTAAAATGGTAAAATTATCATTAAAGAATTAGTAAATGAATTAATAATAGGTCAATTAAAATATATAAGAGTTTTATAAAAGATAAAAAGATCTCTACAGTCTTACTGGGTACAATTTCTGATAGATTATAGAATGGTACAAATTATGACATTGTTTGAAAAAGTTGTAAATACATAAAAATTTACATTACGTATAAAAGTAAATAGAAAAAATTTTTTAATATAGAAGTCTTTACATAGGGTCTTTATAAAAGACTCAGTTTTCTCCTACTTATAAAAACATCGAGAACTATGTCTAAAAGTTTGACGAAAGGTTTTCCTTTCGTCAGGTGTACAGGTTTTAGGTATGTCACTATAGGGATATCTAAATGGTCGAAACCCATTTAGAAAACGTAAAAAACGATTACATTATTTACTTTTATCATAAAGTAACGAGAAAAACTTAGTTGTTTAAGGTGACTAAGATTACTCAAGAAAAACTTTGTTATCTTATTCAATTGTCTCTCAAAGTCTATATATTCTCATTCCAAGTAATATTCTTTTATACATGCACTTTTAGGTAAATTTCTTATTATATATTTACATCTCATAATGAAACTTTATATAAACACGAAAGGTTTGGTTTATTTTCAAAGGTTTTTTAATTACTTTATGTTAAAGATAAAAAAAAAAGATGTTCAGTGAGTAAAAGAGACCTTATCCCGAACAAAGAAACGATGAACAAGTCCTTGAAAGACTGGTTCGAATTCACCTTCTTTTTACGAGATTTTCGGGTATAGAATCAAGGTAACCTTTCACTCGACCCTAACAGACAAGGGAACGTCGGTGAAGACTGTCGTGTCGTCAATCGGAGACGTCAACGACCACACTACGGGCCTCCGTGCGGCCGAGAGTTGGTCGGATAGGAGTAGGGGAAGTTGTACCGGCCTGTCGATCCCCCCGTCGTTCCTAACCAGGAGTGTGACGGATGACGCTTAGAGTGGTTGTAGGTTCCCGACCATCGTCGTCGACGTCGGCCTCCGTAATACTGAGACGGTAACGTTTTAGATGTTCCATTGGGTGACACAGAGACAAAGGATATCCCACAATAGGTGACTGGGGACAAGAGATATCACCTGTTCACGAGACTTACAACTTACACCAAATTTCAACGAAAGTGGTATGTTCGTTACCTTCCAAATACATCCTTCGTTCAAAGTCCCACAGACACTTAGGACTCAAACGAGTTCAGTACCCGACATAGTCAGAAATACAAAATTAAAACTAAACTCAGAAAAGTCCCGAAGACCTTCGTAAATACTCGTTAGTAACTTACTGTGTGGTTTTTGCGTCTACAGTTTACTAACACAGTAATAAACTCCTGAGTTTTATATTAGAGTACCCAAGAAATTAAATCGGTGGACGTTTCTTTCCAATCTGTAATGAACAAACACACACTTCATAAATCTTGTAGAGTTTATTTTCCACAGTAAACCTTATTACTTGAATAAAAAGAATTATATAAAATCCATATTAATAATTTATTTTTAATACAATAAACTCTAGTATAAAATATTACCCTTTTTGTCTGTATATCTCTTGAGAATAGAATATATTAGTACTCGTATATTATTCTTAACTTGAGATTGAAATGAGTCCTTCTCAAGTCTATCGTACTTTCAAAAATAAAAAGTAATCTTCTAAACCATTGTGACTGACTATCTGACTAAATGTTTTCTGACAGTCTCCTTCTTGACAATACTACTTTTTATCGAACTTATACTACTCCTACGGATTTTTCCTATTTTGTTTAAATAAAACCTGACCAGTCTCTTCCAACGAAAGAGGTAACTATATTTACAACCGTTTAAAAAAAAGTCTCACTCTGAAACCAACCCGTTCAATAGTCTTATTACTACATTTCAGGAAAAAATCAACCAGTTTTCAGTCCGGAAGACAAAAGAGGTAACCATATTTACAATCGTTAACTTAAAAAATACCTCACTCTCAAACCAACTCGTTCTATAGTCTTATTGTGTAAATTTCATGAAAAACATCGAGTTTTCAGTCCCGGGGAATTTTGGATAATTTAATCAGTCTCACAGTCAGGTACCTAATTCCTTGTCTGGTGCATTCTGGACCAATTGAGAACTGGGTTTGAAGAAATGTGTGAGATACAAAATCACAGGGTGGGTAACACCGGTGAAAAACTGAAAGTGAAATTACAAATTTTGTTTCAGAGAGAATATGGTAATTTGACACGGTTCTTTGGACGGCAAGTATTTAGTACGTACGAGTCCTGTGCGATTACGTGTTTGAAACGAACAAAGTTTAAACTCTCACGGACCCTTCGGTCCTAGAGTTCTAATTCGTTTATTCCGTCCTTATTTGTTCCACTTTCGATTTCGTTGTTTCACATCCCTCTTCGAAAAATTACATCCACCTACTACTTTTGAATTACTTCTTTGCCCGTAATAGTTTTACGTTAGAAGGGTAAATCTTGTAAACGCGAATACCCTTATAACTTATAATATTTATTTGTATTCGAGTGTCTCAAGGATCCAGTACTTAATTAGAACAAACCAATTTCATCTACGGTTTCTGTCTCAGATTTTTCCGGTCGGAAAACATAGAAATAATACTAAACCACAAGAATCCTAAAATCACGGACTAATAAAAATTCCCAAGTCATACTCACTGACCAGGTCACACCTGAGGGCAGTTCTAAAGGGGGACAGAGAGAAAAATTAATAAGTTAAATCATAATCGAAAATTAAACCTTAAACCAAGAAACCTTAAACCGTGGAAACCAAAGTCTTTTACTTAGGATTCTAAACATAGGAAAAATTCATCAAAGGTATTGCCACGTCCGAGAAGAATAGGGAACCACGAAGGGTGGGTTAAAGGCATAACCGAGGAGAAGTCTGCTCATAATTTTAACTACCAGTTCAAGAAGAGATTCCCCTGTAAACAGGGAAACAGAGGTACAATTACTGGTCCTCTAGTAATCATTTGTGGAGGGTCCACATTCAGTCGGTCAATATCCTTCAAAGGATCAATAAGAATTGTGAGTTTGAGAAGGAGGTTTGTGGAAAGAGAACATATAGTAATACTTACTTAGGGTTGAGATTCAGTGACAATCTCAAAACCTTTCAAGAGAGGGTCAAAGGAACCCGAAAAACAAGAACAGTGTAGATATATGCAAGAAGTGGTGGGTCTTAAGTGATCGGACTCTTTTTTGGTTGGTAGGGACAAACGTCCCGTGACCCCTAAACAGAACCTGTATCCTGAAAGTGACAACTTTGGTCGTTCAGCCAAGTCAACGAGTCAGCACGTCTGAGAAACACTGGGGTACCTGACGTCGTGCGGTCGGAAGGGACAGGTAGTAGTTAAGGACCTCGAACGAGTTTGAGTACGGGTAACTCAGTCACTACGGTAGGTTGGTAGAGTAGGAGACAGCAGGTGAAGAAGAGGACGGAAGTTAGAAAGGGTCGTAGTCTCAGAAAAGGTGACTCAGTTAAGAAGCGTAGTCCACCGGTTTCATAACCTCGAAGTCGAAGTCATAGTCAAAAAGGTTACTTATAAGTCCTGACTAAAGGAAATCCTAACTGACCAAACTAGAAGAACGACAGGGTCTGTTTGGTTTTTCTCTACCAGTGGGATGTTTTGTAGGTTCCTATTATTCCTACCCTTAGTCCCTTTCAGAGTGGAGACGTTCCATAGGTTCTAGTCACAGGTGATGGACTTCCTGTTACGGTCAGCCAGTGGAACAACGGGTCGTCGGTTCGACTCCTACTAGAGTGGTGGAATTCCTTTGGATGACACCAGGAATGTCGGTTAGGGCACCGACACAGATACTGGACATATCGAGGGGTCAAACACAGTGCCTTCCAATACCCTGAGTCCTATACCCACTTACCGACCGTCGGTCTTTCAGTAGACGTCACCAGGACCAACTGAGACTCTGACTCGGTCAGGATCTTCAGGAGTTCAAAGTAGGAAAAAGCTCCCACTACCAGAACATTCACCCTCCGTCATAAACTCCTCCTCACGAATGTACACAAATATATCGGTTGTCTTATCTTACGAGAGGGAGGAGGGATACCGGACGAAGATCTGTTACTTTTATCTTGAAGTCGGGTCCCGAAAATTTCTCAGAAAATTTTGTTGGTCATACAGACGGGTGGATATTATCGATCGGGTGGAAGAGGGTATTAAAATGTTCTGTCTAAACTAAGTAGTGAGACTCCCCCTCCCCGAGTTCACAAGTTGGGGACCCGACTTCATCCCGGACAAAGGTATCCTCCGTAATCAAGACCTACCAAGGGGAAAAGGAGGAACACTTCGTAATTCTAGAATAAGTACTTTACTCAGACGGTCGACCTTAATAGCGACTAATAAGAGGTCGAGAGGACAGATCAGGAAGTTAGACAGACAATGAAATCAAGTTTTCGATGTTCAAACGATTCTTTTTTTTTATGACTGTAGGTAAAGAATTACCAAACCTTAGGGTCCCTATTTAAAAGTTCATAGAAGGAGAAATGATTTCCCTAGTTCTCGACCAAGTAAATTCAAGGGATAGTTCACTACACTTTATCGAGAGTCTCGGAGTCTCCGGACTAAGGACGTACATAAAATTACTCATGATTACTATACAATGTACTCTCGCCGAGGAGAGACGAGTCCGTCGTCCCCAGGATAGTGTCAGAGAAACAGAAAGAGATACGCACGAGAGGCCTGGTCGCCGAAGTCGTAGAATAGTTCCGATATAGGGTCTGTGGAACTTGTCTTAGATGTAAGAATTTTCCCCTAGGGATACATGTGATTCCCGAAAGGACCACAGAGTCTACTACTTCTTAGACGGACTTTACGTCTGGACCCAAACTAGGGACCCAACCCTCCTAGGGGACCTCTTTCCTTACCGTTCGGTGAGGTCATAAGAACGGACCTCTTAGGGTATCAATGTTTCTCAGTCTGTGTTGACTCGTTGATTGTACGTGTGTGTGTGTGTGTGTTCAAATTCTTTCGGACCAAGTTCCTCTTAAAGGGTTTGAGTAAACCGGGGAGGAGACGAGAGAGGTCGTTGGAGAAGTCCTGAGACTCATAAAATTCTAGTGGTCCTCGGTACATTGATGCTATTCGTGGAAGTAATTAAGGGGACGAGAGAGAGTGGTACGGTCCGGAGATTTACTCCTATTACTTGTTTTCCTTATTGAATAAACTCTTGTAAAAACAAAGGTATTCTGTCAGTATAGGAGTTCTGGTTCTCCGTAAGAGAACGTATTAATTTTGTATACCTTCGGAAACGAGACTCTAAAATAGGTCGTTTTCGAAACGTAGAACTTTTTCTCTGGTATAACGGGACGTCTTTTGGGTAGACGAACCGAATCCCTAGTAAAAGAGAAACAGAAGTCTAGGAAGGTTCACTCTTTCTCTATGTGAGGACAGAGTAGTTACTACCTTACTCTGGACAGACGAGAGAAGGGGACAAGGAGGAACACTGAGAAGAGATGGTACGACCGACTGTAAATCGATTGGGTGTTAAAACCAAGTAAGTATAACGTAAGACAGAAGAACCTCAGGTACGTTGAAGGGTCGAGTACATGGAGAGTCCTTGAGAGGTAACTATAGAGAGGAAGGTAGTGGAGATAGAAATAGGGACAGAGGTGAAGATAGATTTAAAGTTCGAGGGACTTTAAGTATAAGGACAGTCAGACTGGGAAACGTAAGATCTGACGGATGGACCGGTGGGATCTCGAACTGATGAGTCCACCTTCACAGGAGAGGACAGGTTAGTCGATATTATACCCCTATTCCCCCTTCGGTCCTACTGTACCACAGTTTTGTACTCGTTGAATAAATTCTTTGGTGACCCTGGAGGATACCAGACTTAACCCTCTACGGTTTCGACCCCAGATCCAAGACTTGCAAAATTCCTTTCAGAAACTTACAGGACCGACCCTACGTTCGGGTCTTTAAGAGATATGAGTCTATTCTGGTCCTTTATTGGATGAGGACCTGTGGTACACAGGAATGTACTTCATCCATATCAAACCGTAAGAGAAAAGAGAATGGAAATATACGGAAAAGGGGAAGGTCCATGGAGGGTGGCAACAATAAGACCCAGGGAGGTAAGGACACTTGTAACAGACAACACACAAGTATCCTGAAACCAAAGTTCGTGGACAGTCGTATATGTTGGACACTTTATTCTAATTAGCACTAGTGTTTGGAGTTCCTTTCTTTTACGGATTCCAACAAGGTACTGTATGAAATATTTGAGGAAATTCAGTCTCAGAGGGTAGAAAGAATAATAAACCTTTGTGTCTATCGATATGATTTTTATATTAAACGTCAACGGGAGTACACCCTTACTCTAATAATAAATTGTTTTATACGGTTTATTAATAATAACTGTATACCTAATAATAATACACTGTTTCAGGGGTAATCCCTTGAGTACGTTTACACAACCTAAAAACCGAAAAAATCTACATCCGTCTTTTATATCTAATTTTTGTTGGAGGCGTGTTCCCTACTTTTGTCGTCTCCCAAATTACCCCGTCGTCAACACAACTTCTAAGTTCAATCACTGAACAAGGGTAGTGTGTCCGGTTCTATTGGGTGAGTAGTGACACCCGTTACATTTACCTCTTATATTTACACGATACATCTTCTAAATATAGTTTCACACTTGTAAGGTCAATTCAGTTCGTATTGTAAATTTAATTACTGATTCTTATGTAATTTCTCACGACGAATGGGACTTGTACCTTTTCGTTAATCCAAGTTCCGTTCAACCTTTTAGTTCCGGTTCATACCAAAAGGACGGAAATCGTCACCGTCCTTTAGACCGGACTAAAAGAGGTTGAGATGTTTAATTTCAGATATCTCCGATTTTATAACCTCTTCCGTTACCGTGTGGTGAGGTCATGAGAACGGACCTTTTAGGGTACCTGTCTCCTCGGACCATCCGACGTCAGGTACCCCAACGCTTCTCAGCCTGTGCTGACTCGCTGAAGGGAAAGTGAAAAGTGAAAGTACGTAACCTCTTCTTTTACCGTTGGGTGAGGTCACAAGAACGGACCTCTTAGGGTCCCTGCCCCCTAGGACCACCCGACGGCAGATACCCCAGCGTGTCTCAACCTGTGCTGACTTCGCTGAATCGTCGTCGTCGTCGTCGTCGTCTCAGATTTTATATACCCTTCTTAAAACCCCCAATCCTTAAAATACACGTTCACCGAACGTGACGGAAAAAACAAACACGACAATAACAACTAAAGTAACTTCATAGTAAATGTACATTGTTTTACGTACCTAGAATTCACGTGTTAGGTTACTCAACTATTAACAAATATAGGTACGTTGGGGGTGGGTGGTGTTAGTTATGTCTTTTGTCAAGTAATAGGGGTCTATAAGGGAATACAGAGAAACGTCATAAGAAGTAGGGTTTCCTCCTTCTCTTGAGGGATAGAAGAAAGACAGTAATAGGTAATCAAAGCACACAAGATGTTGACATATATTTACCTAAGTGTCTCACATAAGAAACCACAGACCGAAAAGAACGAGTCGTATTAGAGTCGTCTATTTAGAGTCAAAAACTCTAAATAGGTACAACAACATATACAGTTATCAAAGAAAAGTAAAAGGTCCTCACAAGGTAACACTCTTGTGTGGTGTAAAACAAATAGGTATCGGTAAGGGTGTAGGGTCCTCCGTCGTAGTTCTGCCAGAGGAGGGAACTCCCCCACCTCTTCTCCAAGGGGGTCACCCTTAAAGAGTTTTTCGTGGGAATCAGTGACAAGTGGAACCAGGAACCGATGTAAACCTCTCTTTCAACTCCTTATATGTTAAGAAACTCCCAACTTCTAACAAACTTAAAAGGTTGATAATTTCTAAACATCGAAGAAACCCTTAGTTCAAAAGATACTTTGACTCTTACGAAGACTGGAAAAACGAAGGTCAGTCAAGGTACACGGTCTCAAAAGAGACTTTGTATGTAGAAGTCAGATGAAATAAAACGAAAGAGTCGGGGTGTACGAAGAGAAGGTTAAGTCAACCAGAGACACACCCAGGGACTAGAGGAACCACAAGAAGTTTGTATGAGGATGGGTCCCTGGAAACGTGTCCGACAAGAGATCTTTGACATAGGAATCTTTCGTAGTTCGGATGGATGGAGGGACAGGGGTGGGGTTATGAGAAAAGGGGGAGTAGACGGAAGGAAATCCAGGAAACAGTTATTGTGAATAATGGAAGACGACGACGACGACGATTCAGCGAAGTCAGTAAAGACTGAGACACGCTGGGGTATCTACCGTCGGGTGGTCCGAGGGGGCAGGGACCCTAAGAGGTCCGTTCTTGTGACCTCACCCAACGGTAAAAGAAGAGGTTACGTACTTTCACTTTTCACTTTCCCTTCAGCGAGTCAGCACAGACTGAGAAGCACTGGGGTACCTGATGTCGGATGGTCCGAGGAGGCAGGCACCCTCAAAGATCCGTTCTCATGACCTCACCCCACGGTAACGGAAGATGTATTGGAATTTTTGGAGTTTTTACCAACTGAGAACGAAAAGGAAGGAAAAATTCGTGAAACCCAGTACGGATGAGATCGTACACCTCGTCACCTCCGTCGTAACACTGCGAACCGGGAGTACGAGATCTCCTGCAGTAAACGTATATTTCATAAATGTTATACATAACAGACACGAACCGAGACAGTACCTTACATTCGGGACACTATCCGTAGAAACAAACCAATCAACACCAGGTTCTTGACCTTGTCACGACCGAGTATATCCATTTATTATTACTTACTATCTACCTATCTACTCACTTATATATACGTGAGGTCATAAATATCGTAGTAATAAACGTTATCGGTTCTGTACCTTCGTTGGGTTAGTTGTCTACTAAATTACTTCTTCAACACTATGTGTGTGCTACCTTATAATGACTCGGTATTTTTTACTTTATTATGGTGAATGTTGTAACACCTATCAAGATCTCTTATAACATGAATCACTTTATTCTGTCTCTTTATATTTGTAGTATACTATAGTGAATATACATTCTGTCTTCGTTTAAGTGTACGTCTTTGTTTAAGTGTCTATAATTTTTGTTTGAACACTAATAGTTTCCCCTCTCCTTAGTTCCCATACCCTAATTGTCTGTGTTTGACGATATATATTTTGTCTATTCGTTGTTTCTATATGACATATCGTGTCCCCTAATATCGGTGAGACAATCGGATATTACCTCATATTAGACGTTTTTATGACTTTGTGATACGACGTATGGACTTTGGTCGTATTATGACATTTAGTTGATATGAATTTTTTTTTTTATCATCCTCAATTGACTCACTTCTTATCATTTCTCTTGTAGGTTACATCTCTTCTCCTTACTCCTTATACCTAAGATGTCTCAAGACACCAACCAAGACTAACAACAACTTTACTTCTAATCCTCAGACTCTACTGTTCTTTAGTTTGACCTCCCCTTCCTTCCCCACTGCAATCCTTTAGAATATACGGAAAGAACGCGTGTCACTCATGTATTATCGTAACAGAAATTCTTGTAAACAGAGACCCCGGATTACACAATCTCTGTTTGTATGGATTTTGTTACGTTAATACGATACTATAAACGTACGTACATCCAAACACACATGAATTAACACGGACACACTAAGATTCCTAAGCTTCGTAGAACATTCTTCGTATTTACTATTTTCGACAAATAATCTTTTTCTTTGAATCTCTAAATCTTGATCTCCTATTCAGTTTCCCCCCTGTGTAGTATACTACATCAAAATTAATAGACTGTCATTTTTCTTAGTCAAGTCAAGTCAGCAAATCAACACAGGTTGAGAAACGTTGGGGTACCTGACGTCTTACGGTCCGAAGGGACAGGTAATGCTTGAGGACCTCGAACGAGTTTGAGTACAGGTAGCATGACCACTACGGTAGGTTGGTAGAGTAGGAGTTTTTCTTAGTATGATCGAATTGTTCTTTACCCGAATAAATAAAAACAAAAATAAAAAATGATTCAAATAAGTAAATGAGTTGTTTATGTATAATTTGAAAAGTAGCACAAGATCCGACACTAGAACTGGACACTATATGGTCATTTGTTTACTTTCTCTGAGGGATTTCCGTGAAGATACGAACACACCCACATTTTCCTACCTTTCTACTTCCCAGGGTCCTTGTCCCCACACTACATGAATATGTTCTAGTGATCACAGTCAGAGGGGTGATCTGTCTCGGGATTTCCTGTACCCCCTGGTTCGCAATGTTTTAGACCTTCTTCGTACAGGGTCTCATTTAAGAACAATGAATCTTTTCAATTACTATGTCTACGAGCCCCTTCTTTATCGTTTGTTGGACTACCTGTTCTGTAATAGAAAATTGAAAGGGTTTTAGCACGAACTTCTTGTTTGTCCGTGTTTTAGAGTCACTCTCTGTTCCTTTCCAAAAACAACAACAACAAACAAATAAAGTAGTGTGTACACCCGACGTCCGCCCGTCATCAAGACATCGTGTAGAAACAAGACCCTATATCCGACTTCCCTGTCGGAGAGAGATCCTGTCCCGAAAGAAGAGTCTCACCCTTCTGTCTGATCGTCTTGGTGTCACCGAGTATTTCGAAACTGAGTTTTCGTCACGTGTAGTGAAGATGAGTGTAGGACACTCGGTCTCTCTAGTGGACTAGTTGGACAACGGTCACCTTACTTCTACGAAGATTCCACACCTTCGTCTCGTGTATTACCTTTGGTGTAATGTTCCCCGACACCACAAGTCTCCAGTAACGGAATTTCTATGTGTCGTACTCATAAACTGAATCCACTTGAATTCCTAGGAAGGCTGTGACTCTAAGACATAATCCACTTGAGTAATCCTGTATACCTGATAGGTCCATCTCCAATCTTGCATCGTATAATTGTTACATAATTTCATCATTGTGAGTTTACTTTTTATATTTTTACCTATTATTTACATACCTGGTTATCCCCTGATAGATTATAACGTTTATTCGTGTACATTTTCATGTCGAGATAACTGCGTTCGAAGTCCCTTTCCGTTTTAATATCCTTGTCTTTCCTCTAATCACCCCTGACTTCTGTTCCCCCGTCTTCAACTATCATTTCCTCAATCCCTTAAACCCCCTGATACCACCGAGTCTGCCATTTCACAGACGGATGTTATACCCTCTGGGCCCAAGTTAGGGACCCAACCCTTCTAGAGGACCTCTTCCTTTACCGTTGGGTGAGGTCATGGGAACGGACCTTTTAGGATACCTGTCTCCTCGAACAATCCGATGGCAAGTGTCCCAGCGTTTCTCAGCCTGTGCTGACTCGCTGAAGTGAAGTGAAGTGAAGTATACGTAAACAGTCTGAACCTGTCGCCGTGTGATCTTTCCCACTTAACATGAAGTCAATTTATTTGGAGTTGTAAAAAGTTTTTTCTCTTCTTCATTCACCTACGACCTACGAATACTTTATGGTTATTTTATGGTTAAATAAAATTTTGTAAAATTTTACACCCACTCATGTTTTTTTTACACACACAATTACCCTACTTTCGATCAATTTCGAAGTACCCTTGTTTTCTGGGAGTAAAAGGGTAATTTCTTTTGTAAACACCGAGGTAAAGTATCTACGTTTTCGATTATTGTGATTTTATTATTTTTCTAAAGTGTACATGTGTCAAACTAAGTTTAGTAAATTTTCGGGTTTGTATGTGTGTGAGGAGTGTCTCTCTTCCCTTCTTTTTAGATATATGTTGTTTCACGATGGGATCTGTCACTCTAATACCTACTAACGAACGAAAGAAATTCAAAGACACAATTTATAATAACGTTTTAGTCTTACGAAACTTAGGTATTTCCATGTTCCAGTATGGGGTTTTTCGTGATGGTCGTAACTGTTCCAATTTAGAGACCCAGACACCAGAACTGAAAGACTGATAGAAAAAATTTTTCGTAGTGAGTTGAGATTCACTTAATTAAGGGTTTGATTTTTGTCATGTTGGTGTTTCGTTGAGAAACACCTAAATAATACATACTCGTTGTAATATTACAACGAAAATTTACATGATCTAAAATGACCGGGTTCCTCTTATTTGTACACCCACCCCGTACCCCTCCTCATAGGAAGGGTTCCTGTTTTGTTAATCCACTGGTACACTCGTGACCGAAGGGACCATAAAACACGATCAGATCACTACGGGTGTGAGTCTTCTTTCAGCGTAGGGGTCCTCGTACTACATGTATGTTGTCTTTAGATTATGGGGAGGGCCTTTCTCGTTGAGTCATGGACGGTGTCTGTGCCTTCTCGTCAGAGATCGAAAATCATACGTCACTAAACAGTCAGAGACCATTCACTGAACGACAGAGTTTCAGGTTATAATTTTTATGGATCTCGTATTTAAGTATAAACGACACAATAAGTCTTCTCGGGGTGTACTGTGTACAATATGTTATTATGGTTTAGGAGGTATTTCTTCAATACTTTTGAACAACGTTACAGAATGAAACCGTCAAAAAGTTTGGAGGTATAGAGACTCCGAAGTCTGAAAAATAAATTTTATGGACTTCTCGAGTAAGATGTCATGTAATAGGAACTTCGTCCGAAGTGACTCCGTCACCCCGTACCTAATTTGACCTTCGTGTACTTACTCTTCATACTGATCATATCACACATATATTCTCTATGACAGTTACCTTATTTCGTAACAGTTTCCTATTACCAAAGGTGGACGGTGTATTTACAGTCGCGTTTCGGTTTCGTAAATAAAAGTTTCGTTTTCCGTCCTTTCATTACACTAGAGGTCAAACGTGTATTATTCCGACATTTAGGTAGACCCGAGAACTACCGTAGATAGGTACACAGGTGTGATTCCACACGTTTGACCTAATCTAAGGTTCGACCACTAGTCTTGTGAAAAGGTTCTACCGCCGGTGATCTTACCTTTTCTGACGAACTTTACGAAGTGTTAGAGGAAGGTAGTGGTTCCTACTGTCCCTTAACCCCAATAAATAAGGGTAAAGGAGACCGTGATTTTATTTCTAATAAAGACAAAGACTCCTTTCACACACTCCCGTTCCTTACCTCTCCATAACTTTTATCCCTTTACCCTCCACCAGAAGTCAAAGGGAGACGGACAATTCTATTACCTCTCGACGACGACGACGATTCAGTGAAGTCGGCACAGGTTGAGACACGTTGGGGTATCTGCCGTCGGGTGGTCCGAGACGGTAGGGACCCTAAGAGGTCCGTTCTTGTGACCTCACCCAACGGTAAAGGAAGAGGTTACGTACTTTCACTTTTCACTTTCACCTCGGCGAATCAGTACAGACTGAAAATCACTGGGGTACCTGACGTCGGGTGGTCCGAGGAGACAGGTACCCTAAAAGGTCCGTTCTCATGACCTCACCCCACGGTAACGGAAGAGACTTACCTTTCGATTACGAGGGGTTTTTTCAGGACAGAAGAGAATACACACGTTATTGAACGTCCTGTCTAAGGATCACTCTCCCATATTGTTAATAAATAGTCGAGGGACATCCCTTTTCGGTTTGGAGTAAAAGACGGTATTGACACGTGTTTCTAACTAACTAGTTAAAGTGTTTCTAAATGATTAAACGGTCCGTGACACCGTTCGTGAGGTCACATCAATCCTTCCTCCGATACCGTCATTAGACCTTCTTTTACCAGGACCATCGTCACTACTTCTCGTCTCCTGATTAAATCCGCTGTAATTGTTCTACCCAAACCAAGCTGAACTTCTACCTTAAAAAAAAATTTAACCTCTTATCAACGAAATGTTACAACACAATCAAAGAAGACATATCGTTTCACTTAGCCGGTATGTACATGTATATCCGGGAGAAAAACCTGAAGGAGGGGTAAATCCAGTGGTGTCTCTTGACTCATCTCAAGGGACACGGTATGTCATCCAAGAGTAATCAATAGACATATACCCGGAGGGACCACTGAGTCGTCATTCCTTAGTCGGACGACGACATCCTCTACGCTTAAACTAGGAACCCAGTTCCCTGTAAGGGGACCCCATCTTTTACCGTCGGGTGAGGTCATAAGAACTTTAGAGTACCTGTCTCCTCGGACCACCCGATGTCAGGTACCCCAACGTCTCAGGTGTACTGAAACACTGATTTATTATTGTTATACTTCACATATATACAGTCAGGGTCAGAACGTTAAGTAGGGTGGGCAGGGGAAGGGGTAACCATAGTTATGTAAACAAGAGATACAGACGCAGAGATAAAGACGAAACGTTTATTCAAGTTGTCAAGATAAAAAGATCCCAAGTGTATATACGTAATTATATGTTGTAAACAAAAAGAGAAAGACAGAAGTGAGAAATACTGTAAGAGATCCAGTTGGGTGTAGAGACGTTTACTGTGTTAAAGCAAAGAAAAAATACCTACTCATTATAAGGTAACAAATGTACATGATGTAGAAGAAATAGGTAAGGAGACAACTACCTATAAATCTAACGAAGGTACAGGATCGATAATATTTATCACGACGTCACTTGTGACCTCACGTACACAGGAAACCTTAATACTAAAAGAGGTCTGTGTTTGGGTCCTTACTCTAACGACCTTGTATACCACCAAAATAAAAATCGAAAAATTCCTTGGAGTCATGACAAGAGGTATCGCCGACATGGTTAAATGTAAGGGTGGTGATCATATTCTCCCAAGACAACCATTATCTAATTAACACCTCCCTAGGTTCCTTTCTCCCTCTACCAACCAACTCAAACTACACTGACCAAGTTCAAAGTACACCTTTTAAATTTACCTCAACCTTAAATTTCATTAATTCATCCGTCAACCTTTATGTACCTAGATTTTGAGTCTTACCCCAACCACGATCTCCAGTACTACTCCTTTAGTAATTGTACTCTGATTTCGGTCCTTCCCTTCTTTAAAGACCCCCCTTTCTCTAATCTCTTTCTTGTGTTAAGTTCAGTGATCTTCTCCTTCTTCCTTCTCACGGGTTACACTTACTGACAAGACGAAGTCCAAACTGACCCCGAGGACATCATGAGACACAAGTCTAAGAGAAAGTGACCTGTATTAGATGTGTAAGTACAACCGTGAAAACTAACAACGGATGGGGAATGTGTCGGTCTCACGGTACTTGTCCTCGTTTTTTTTTTTTTTACATAGACAGTCAAACGAAAAATAGAAATTTCTGTACGGTTCAAAGGTACATCTTTCTTCGATAAAATTCTCGAACATGTATTTTCGAAGTTGTCACAAACGAGAAAACGACTTTTCAATGAGTTAACTAAATTTAGATAATAAATTTTTACATCGATATTGGAATTTTAGACTTTCACTTTTACAACCTCAGGGAAAAAAGGGGAGGAAGGAAGGACAATTTCGTGAAACCCAGTACGGATGACATCGGTGGTATGACCTATCGTCTTCCTCGTCCGACACGAATCAGGACCTCCTGTAGACTCGAACCCTTTTCGACATCAAATTTATTATATCACAATTAAAACCCTTTACTAAATAGGACCTTTTACAACAGAATAACATTCGTTTTAATTGGAGGTTTTTGTAAAACCAAGGTGTAAGTAGAAAAGGAAACCAAATCACAGTAGAAGAGGGTTTATTATAATTAGTTGATACGAGTGGTTCAAATATCGGGTTTGAGTTTTTCTTTTTTTTTTTTTTTCTTGACTTCTGTCAACGGTAAACAGTGATCTACTCCTAATCGTACTTATACGTCCAAGTAATTGTGCGGGAATACGTAGAGACAAGGGGACACACGGTAATAAAATCTAAAGGAATTGTTTTGTAGATATATAAGTTGTAAACTGTATTCTATTAAACTCAAACGACACAAACCTTTTATTGAGTGTCCCCTCTTTCAACGTAATTTATTTATTATCTCTATTTTAAATATGAAGGTATGTAAAGTTTCGATTACAGCGATCGAATGTTACCTTACCATTGTGCTTCTGTGTCACGATATTAAACTAACTAAACAAAACTGTCGTCGGTTTATTAACTCTCACTTTCCACAGTCGTGTCTACTTTATAACATATTCGGTACAAGTCTTCCGTTGGGGCCGTCGACGGTGTTCACCTCCAAATAAAGGAAACTAAGGCTTGACCATGAGTGGAGGTCAAATAATACCTTGGTACTTTTCACGTACTGAAGAGGTTGATCTCTCTGAAAATATCTCCTCGATCTTTATCTTCAAACAGTTCATCAACTTGTCACTTACATCTGTTTTCCTGTCGTGTACCGTCGTCACACGACTCGACTCACTGTCGTCGACAAGGGAAAGAAGAGGTTCAAACGGAAACAGGACGTAAAAATGGAGTAAGCTTTTACTAAGACTCAGTGTCGTTTATGGTCTAGGGTGAAAGGTCGGGGATCTGTCCTTTACTCGTTTTCTGTTCCCATGCGAATCGTGGTAGAGACCCAGGTCTATTGTCTAGGAATAGGTTGACTTTTAAGTTTACGGACCGTTCGTAGTCTAAACTCCACGACCCACTTAAATCTTCGATTTACCAGTCTCCTCCTAAGTAATCCTCTTTTCGAGACAAACATCCACTGGGAACTCGTGTCGTTAAGTGTCTCTCTTTGTACTCAGTGTGACCGAACCAAATTAAGGTGGAGATAGTGAACAATCGACACTGGACTGAAGACTCGAAAAGAAAATAAACGAATGGAGACTATGAAATAACAATAACAAACCAATGATTCAGTACAGACTGAGAAACGCTCGGGTACCTGATGTCGGGTGGTCCGAAGAGACAGGTACACTAAAGGGTCCGTTCTTATGACCTCACCCAACGGTAGAAGAAGAAATCCCCTAGAAGGGTTGAGTTCCTACTTTGGGTGCAAAGGACTTAACCGTCTACCTAAGAAATGGTTTCCTTATTTACACTATGATAAACCTTGTTCGGATCACATCACGGACTGTGAAGTCACGTTTTACTTACTCACAATTAACAAGTGAGTACAAGTTGACAAACACTGGGGTACATGACTTCGGTTGGTCCGAGGAGACAGGTATCATAAAGGGTCCGTTCTTATGACCTCACCCAAGGGTAAGAGAAGAGGTCCCCTAGAAGGACTGGGTCCAGAGTTTAGGTCCAGAGGACTTAACGTCCGTCTAAGAAATAACAGACTCGGTGGTAAACCTTTTGAGTTTACTTACTCTCGGTGAAAATAATGAATCTCGGTGTTTCAGGATATACCATCGGTACTCGGTGTACACTTATACCCCGGAAAGGTTACACCGATCAGGTTTAATTATATACGACATCCACGTTTTAGTTGGGTCAACGGTTTATAGAGTAATTATAAAAATAGAAGTATTGGACAACTTTGACTATGAAACCTCAATAATACAGTTTTCTTATGTAATAATTTTAATTAAAATGGGAAAGGAAAAATGAAAAAATACACCTATAATCTTGTAAAATTTAACTATACACATCGAGTATAAATACCGAGTTTAATATAAAGAAAACCTAACGTAACTGATTGGACCTTCCGAGATTTAAGAATGTGTCCACCGTACACAATTTTCTTTACAAGTAAGTTTTATCTTTATTATTCGTATATAAATTTAAAACCTGGGGTCCTTCTTTTAGTGTACCCTAGGAGAAAGCATAGTTTTTAATCTTTCTTATGTAAAACATCTAAGAACCGATATCAAATCCTTGACGAACCTTAAAATAGTTATACATCTGTTTTTACTATGTTAAAAGTACTCGTTGAAAATAACTAGTCTTAGATTTTAAGAGAAAGGAAAATTTTTAATAATATGAAACATGAAACTTTATTTCTTCTTTATATGTAGTATATATGTACTGGATCCTAATTGTCGTCTATTGTAGACGGTGTAAAAGAATTCTATAAAAAATAAAATTTTTTACTTTGTTTGTTTTTTTACTTTGTAATATTTGTCACGATTCTAGAGAAGAGGAGAGAGGTGTCAGTAAGGTACCGTACAAGAGGAAGGATCTTCATTGGTGATGGGAAGACCACGTAAACCCATAGTTAAATGATATAAATGTATATTTAATATATATATATACGCACACACACATACACATGTTTGTGTATATATGTGTATGTACTTTATGTATTATAATAAGACTTTCATAATTTTAAGATGTATTACGATCGTGTGAGATCTATATAAAAAATAGAACGGAAAAAGAAAGTCTAAAACGGAAACTCTAAATAGGTACAAATATGGGTATCTATCCCTTATCTTCAACAAAACTAGTAGAATAGAATACCCATAAAATTTTGGTATAAAAGGACGAAAGAACGCAGATTGCCTAAACAGTGTAAAAGATAAAAAGAATAACTACATATTAACTGAATGTTACAATATAATCAAAGTCCATTTGTTGTATCACTAAAGTATAAAATATGTAATATTTTATTAGTGTCATAAGACAGATCGATGGTAGACAGTAGTATGTTTCTACAGTATAATAACCGACTTAAGGCACACGTTATGTAATGTAAGGGTAACAATATCCCAAAAGGAAGGTAGATGACCTAATCTACAATGTGTAGATAAAAATAGGAAAATCAACAATGAGTGTATAAAATTCACACAAATGGAATTTTTTTGTTTAGTAATAAAAGTAGAAAGAAGGATTTACTGTCAACGTTTGAAAAATAGTGGAGGAAAGAAGAAGATAAATAATAAAGGGTCGTCCTAATAAGAAGTATAATAAAACAAATATTCGAGTGAATCGAAAGTAAGGTAAACGTTCTAAAAAGGAAAAAATGAGAAGTAATACAGAACACAAGACAAGGTATGAAGATCCCGAAAGTATAAGAAGATCACTAAGAAAACAGAATAATAAATCAACCTGAATCGTAATATTCAATTACGAATGATAAAATCATTTACTTCCTTAATAACAGACCCGAGATAAAAAGTGACTATTATTTATATGACAGTCAAATTGGCAGTAAGAAAGTATCTCTTTTTCAGAAAATTTTATTACGTACTCCAATTCTAAAAAGAGAAATAGAAACCCTAAGTGATCAAAATAAGACTTTCTGGAATGATACCTAAATAAAAGTAAATAGGAGGAACCGTGAACACTCAGGAGTGTAAAGTCAGGAATAAATAAGAGGGTTTAAGAGAGTCAAGAGAGGAGATCCCTGAGGATAATGTATTTGCGACAGAAGACACAGAGCATTGGAGGAAGTGTATAAAAGACAGAGAAACATAAAAGGCGACGTGAACATACTAAAGGAATCTAGACAGTGGGTCAAGTGATTAAGAGAGACGTCATACAAATTCGATTTAAAAGTAAAATTTCTGATGTAAAAAGTGGAGATCTTCAACATAAAAAAGTAATACAGAAGGAAAAGAAGTAAGAGGAATTAGTGAAATTTATACGAATAAGATATTAGAAGAAGTCTGACGGAAAATCGAACTCACGGACTCCTCGATAATTAATACCGACAGAGAGAAAAGGAGTATTATCTTACGTAGGAATACAAAATTCGTTAAAAATTTTAATACTTGAGTGAAATTTGTCTTCCGAAAAACGGATATTTTAGGAAATTTGAAACTCAACGCACTCATAACGATTATTCTCCGAAACGTGAACGAAGAAGTTTTACGGGTTGAATAAAGTGTTTAATAGAGGGACGATCCTTTATAGACGTGGTACATGTATCATTTTAAATCTGAGATTTGATACTTTCTTAGTCTGGACCCAAAGTTAAAGAGTGTCTGTAACGGGGGATGGTACATTTTTTTTTTTGTTTTGTCGACGGACTCCTCCGGAATGTTTATCGACACTTTTCTTCTCTTCGTTTTTCGTTTCCTCTTTTCCTTTCTATATGGGTAAACTTACGTTTCAAGGTTTCTTGTCGTTCCTCTCTATTCTTTCGGAAGGAGTCACTAGTTACGTTTTTTTATCTCCTTTTGTTATCTTACCCTTTCTAACCTCTAGAGAAGTTCTTTTAATCTCTATGGTTCCGTTATAAAGTACGTTTCTACCCGAGTGATTTCCTGTCTTTATCATACCTGGATTGTCTTCGTCTTCTATAATTCTCCACCGTTCTTATGTGTCTTCTTGACATGTTTTTCTAGTAGTACTGGGTCTATTAGTGGATCTCGGTCTGTAGGACCTTACAGTTCAGTTCATCCGGAATCTTTCGTAGTGATGCTTGTTTCGATCACCTCCACTACCTTAAGGTCAACTCGATAAAGTTTAGGACTTTCTACTACGACACTTTCACGACGTGAGTTATACGGTCGTTTAAACCTTATGAGTCGTCACCGGTGTCCTGACCTTTCTCAGTCAAAAGTAAGGTTAGGGTTTCTTACGAGTTTGATGGTGTGTTGACGTGAGTAGAGTGTGTGATCATTTCATTACGAGTTTTAGCACTTGACACTTGAAGGTCTACGTGTTCGACCAAAATCTTTTCCGTTTCATTAGTCTCTAGTTTAACGGTTGTAGGCAACCTAGTAGCTTTTTCGTTCTCTCAAGGTCTCTTTGTAGATAAAGACGAAATAACTGATACGGTTTCGGAAACACACCTAGTGTTGTTTGACACCTTTTGAGAAGTTCTCTACCCTTATGGTGTGGTGGAATGGACGGACGACTCTTTTGACATACGTCCAGTCCTTCGTTGTCAATCTTGAACAGCACCTTGTTGTCTGACCAAGGTTTATCCTTTTCCTCATGTAGTTCCGACACATAACAGTGGGACGAATAGATTGAATATACGTCTCATGTAATACTCATTACGACCTGACCTTCTTCGTTTTCGATCTTAGTTCTAACGACCCTCTTTATAGTTATTGGAGTCTATAAGTCTACTGTGGTGGGAATACCGTTTTTCACTTCTTGATTTTTCGGATAACTACTTTCATTTCTCCTCTCACTTTTTCAACCGAATTTTCAGTTGTATGTCTTTTGATTCTAGTACCGTAGACCCTTACTGAAATACCCTTTATCTACCCCTTTGTCACCTTTGTCACCGTGTAAATATAAAACCCCAAGGTTTTAGTGACATCCACCACTCATGTCGGTATTTTAATTTTCGACCTTAGTTCTAACGGTCCTCTTTATAGTTATTGGAGTCTTTACGTCTACTGTGGTGGGAATACCGTCTTACACTTCTCCTTGATTTTTCGGGAACGTCAGGTTCCCTGAGAGTTCTCAGAAGAGGTTGTGGTGTCAAGTTTTCGTAGTCAAGCAGTGACGAGTCGAAAGAAACATCAGGTTGAGAGTGTAGGTATGTGCTGATGACCTTTTTGGTATCGAAACTGATCTGTTTGAAACAATCGTTTGATTACAGAGACGAAATATTATACGACAGATTCAACCAGTATTGAGAAGAAGATTCCTCGTTCGTAGAAAATTAAAGTACCGACGTCAGTGGTAGACGTCACTAAAACCTCGGGGGGTTTTATTTCAGACTATGACAAAGGTGACAAAGGGGGTAGATAAACGGTACTTCACAACCCTGGTCTACGGTACTAGAATCAAAAGATTTACAACTCAAAATTCGGTTGAAAAAGTGAAAGGAGAAAGTGAAAGTAGTTATCCGAGAAATCGAGAAGAAGTGAAAGACGGTATTCCCACCATAGTAGACGTATAGACTCCAATAACTATAAAGAGGGCNTATAGACTCCAATAATTATAAAGAGGGCCGTTAGAACTAAGGTCGAACACGAAGGAGGTCAGGTCGTACAGAGTACTATATGAGACGTATATTCAATTTATTCGTCCCACTGTCATATGTCAGAACTGTATGAGAAAAGGACTAAACCTTGGTCAGACAACAAGGTACAGGTCAAGATTGACAACGAAGGACTGGACACATGTCTAAAGAGTCGTCCGTCCATTCCACCACATCATAAGGGTAGAGAAATTCTCAAAAGGTATCAAACAACACTAGGTGTGTCAGTTTCCGAAACCGTATCATTTATTTCGTCTTTATCTACAAAGAGACCTTGAGAGAACGAAAAGGCTACTAGGTCACCTACAACCGTTAAACTAGAGACCAAGGAGAGGGAAAAGATTTAGGTCGAACTTGTAGTAATTCAAGTGACAAGTGCATGATAACTTTGAACCGAACTTCTTGAAACTCGTAATGAAACGATCGCACACTCTACTCATGTTAACACACTATCAAACACGTAAGAAACCGTAACGGAAAGAAACCCTAACCTTACTTTTGACTGAAAAGGTCAGGACACCGGTGACGACTCAAAAGGTTTAAACGACCGTATAACTCAAATCGTGAAAGGGTCGTGTTATTCTTTCATTATCTGGGTAATGCCTATATAGGTCATAACAAAAGATTGTAAGGGAGATCCTATAAGAAAATCCATTATCCACATAGGATCCAAGAATAATTTTTTGGTTTAAGACACACCTACGGGTTTCGATGAGTCGATTGGAAACCAAAACTTTTATTATTGTTTGTACCTAGTCTTTATCCAATTCCTTAAACACTTAAGGTTTGTCTGTACTATAAAAAATTAAATTTTAAAATTAATTTTAGGTAAAATTGCATAATTAAATTATTTTAAAATTAAATGATGTCTACACCCTAAATTAAGACTTAATTAGGAGGTAAATTTTTTTGAGTTATAAAAATAAAACTTTATAAATTTGGTAATGTATCTTCATGTCACATGGATGTTGTGTTAAGGTCTTTTAAGATTGTAAAAAGGAAAGAACGACGTATCACGTACGTACGAGTCAACACGGACTGAGAAACACTAGGGTACCTGATATCGGGTGGTCCGAGGAGACAGACACCTTAAAAAGTCCGTTCTTATGACCTCACCCAACAGTAAAGGATGGGGTCCCCTACAAGGACTCGTCCCTAGCACGGACGTAGAACCGTCCGTTTAAGAAATGGACGAGTCGGTAACCCCTTCAGGAGAACGACATATGACAAATAATCTTTTTGCAATGTTTATGTCAGTTTCATGTGAAACATTGTGAGAGTCTAGAGTAAACGGAGGGAGAAAAAAAGATCAGAATTTTAGAAGGGGTGGAAACTCACAACAGATTTGAGGAAGGACTTAGAAGGCACGATCTCACAACGAAATAAAGGATGAAAGATACGGGACTTACAAAGATGGTATGAGTACCAAACCAGACTAATCCTACTAAAAGATTAGTTAGCCTCACACCATAAATGAAAACCTCATTTACGATACGAGATCAAGAACAAAATAAGATCAGATTTAAAAATAGTCAGTTTTGAAGTTTCATATAAAAATTTTCATTCAAGTAAGAGAGGAAATCGAAAAGATAGGTTAGGATATACGGATTATCCAAAAAAAATCTGTAAAGACAACGTAAAAGTATACGTTATCTGCCATAACAAATTCAGTTCACTACTGACGTCCATCGTCTCGATGTGAAATGGTCTTTAAAAAAAACAAAAAAACGTAAAAGGATTATATGTCAGAGAGATCTGAGACCGTCTCTTGTCGTACGTCCCATTTCATCCGTCCAACGGAGTTTCCTTTCTCAGTCACATGTTTTCGGGGAGTTTTGGTGTTTCAATAACCATGAGTATTTTGATATAACGGGTGAAAAAAGTCCTCTAATTACTTACCCAGTATTTTGTCGTAATTAAAAACCGACGTAAGGTCCGTCTTTCAACACAAAGGGTCCATCACGAAAAGGTTGACCTTTTCGGAAAGAGACTCTTATAAACGTCAAATTTTGTACTCACGATAGTGAAAAGAAGTGAAATTTTTTACGTCTCTCCTTTTCATCGATACCTTTACCGATTAGATAGGTCAGAAGTCGAGTCAATACAGAATCCGATTTGGGGGACGAAGTACCCCTACTTCTACTCCGTGAACCCCGTCCTACGATTTTTCATGTGTCCCAAGGGTACCGGTAAGGGGTCATGTGTAGAATCTCGGCGAACTAAGGTTGATTGTTGAACTTTTATATTAAATAGACAATATTCTAACTATTGAATACTTTACGTTTGTTGTTTTTTTAGTGACGATGACCTTTTTGTTTATTGTTAATTAGTACGGGCTTTTTGAGATACTAATGTGTAAGTGAGGGTATCACTCATGTCCTTTTCCTGTACGGGTTAGTGGTAGTGTCGAAGAGTCTTTAAGACCCTCAGGGAGTCATTTACACTGACTCTGATATTCGTGTCAAAAGGGAAACTTTGGACCCTTTCCGAAGGTACGAACAAAGAACGAAGGATTTACAAGGTCTTATAATACACTGGTACACTACATACCTTAATGTTAGTAGACAGTCGACACAAAATTTTGACTCTTGAGGTTCGTGAAGAGTGGATTTTATAAAGTTAGTACAAGTGTATTTTTATGGTAAATATACTTAAAAATTCTTTCAATTTGGTGAAACTTAAAGTGTCCGAGAACCTTATGTAATCCTTGTAATAGGTTATATTTTTGGAAGAGTAAAATCTTATGGTAATTTTATTATTTGAAAATTAACTCCTCGATTTTAAGTTATTCTCTGGACAAAATACTACTAAACCCCAAGGTATTAGAGGGTACAGAGAGGGTATAATAACAAAATTAGTCCTATAAAATGTAAGAGTTTTGTTTTCGTTTTCTACTGTAAAAACCAGACTATAAAGATTCTTCGAGAGTCACACGACTCCAACTTAAGACAGAAGAGGTAGTTCCTCTTTGGACATAAGGGTTTCACGCAAGGGTAATCCCGTTTTAAAGGTGTAGATTTTGGAAGTGTCTTGATAACCCATATTTCTCAGAACAAGATTATGAACTAGGTAATAATATAAAAACTTTTGATCTGTCATATGGCTGTACGGACACATACCTTATCGAAATACACGGACAGACACAAGAAATCGTTTACACGAGACAAAAAACGACCATATTTTACAACGGTATAAACAATTAAAATAACACTGTGTACGAACTGGTACACACTAACGTACGAAATTTTGATGTAGGTGTAAAATCTCCCTTTATCCTACGGAACCCAGAGTACGGTCTAAAATTACATTTTAATTAAGAAATTTTTTTTCCAAAAATTTTTGTGTTGTAAAAAGATTACATGTAATTCCTACACCCTCTTCAAGTGACTTCGTATACGGAACTCGAAAGTCCTCGTTAGACCTCAGTCCGTAAAATTTACTTTTAACTAAACACTAAATGTACCAGTCACCTTTCTTTTAATTGAATACCTTCCAACATTACTTTATAATCTGTTCATTTTTTCATCTACCACTAGATCACCTTGATTTTCAGGGTAGACCTTCTTAAGACACTGTAAAAATGTAAATAGACACAAGACGTACTCAACATTACAATCACCATTAAAATACCCTGACTTGACTTTACTTTTCCCACAATAGAGTCTAACGGATGTTATATCCTAACACAAGTCACCTCTCAGGACATAGGAAAAGAGGTAAAAGGATATTATACTGAGTAACGTGAAAAAAGTCGATGACAACAACTTACGTAAGTCGGAAAATGAACTCCAATAATTTCTTCTTGTAGTTTGCGAGTGTTTATGTTAGATTGGAGTGTAAATTTTCGTTGCGACGTCGAAGGGGATCAAGACGTAACAAATCCATTACAGGTTCTTTCTTGGAAGTTTTACATGTGCTCTCACAGTTCACGTGACTGACATTTCGAAAATGGAATTGGACAAGGGAAAAAACAGAATTTTTATACTAATTGTGGAGTGGTTTTGATCTGATATAATCGTATTACCTCTAAATATAGAAGGATCTTTACTCAGGAAGTTTTAAACAGGTAAAAAAGGGAAAAATAAGGATAAAATATTTTCATTAGTGTTAACAAACACACCAGTCTCTTCATACAAACTAAAGTCTTTCTACTTCTGAGAAGAGAAACTAGTCCTTACAGGTAGTATCAAGTCATAAATAATTGACTACACTTAAAATGGTTCGTCTCTCTATCACCTAAATTAAGGTACAAAAAGAACAAGGGAACACGTAAATGAGACGAACCGTCTACCAGTACTAAAAAGTTTTCATACGTCACAGACTTAATGACATGGAATTTGTAAACCATAGTAAATTTATGAAACTGGGACACGATTTCGTATTCGGTACTTTAATATCCGGAATCTTAAAGTTTTAGGTAAAAGACTCAGAAAAGAAAAGAGAGGAAATTAGAGACGAAGACACTAGGTGTCGACTTATATCCGTCTTTAAGATTTTTTAAGATTTCTAATTCCAGAAACCGACTGAACTAAGAACAACATGATATAAATTTGTTTAGGTGATCTACACTCTTTAGAAAATGTTAGCCGTCAAAACACATAGGAAAATAAAATTTAATAAAAGTAGTTGATAATTATAAACAGTTCAAAGAGTTGACATGAAAAGAATACTAAAAAAGATTATTCCTTTGTGGAGTAATAAAAATCCAATTTTAACATAGTATAAATAAAGTCGGTCTTACCATTGAAAGATAGGGGAATTGATGTCCTCTCAGAAGTTCGTCCCGACAGGTAATCTTAGTGGACCCTCGAAACATCTGTTATAGTCGAGGATCCGTCCAGACTTCACTGAATCGTCGTCGTCGTCGTCCGAGGTAGAGTCTCAAGGTTAAGTTTCCTAGGTCCCATGGAGGACTGTGACCATGTAAAAATTTTGAGGGACCAACTCAATTTACACGTCGGTCTCGACTCGGATACCAAGGTATCCTTGTAGGTACCCTATGAGGGACACCTCACTCAGACACGACCCACACCCGCTTCTCGACCCCTCTTGACCTCCTCCACCTTGACCTAAATGAGGACGAAAGAGTTCCCTGTGTTGAGGTGGAAGAGGACACGCGGTAAAAATCGTAGGGTCATTAGTAATAAACCGGGTACTATAAACCTAAACTCGTACCTTGGGTTTACATACGTTTGGTCTTATATTCTCTCAAGACGTAACGAATAAATTAAACGTAGAAGTTGACATATGAGTTTTCTATGAAACCTAGACAATCGAATGACAACAAACTACTGAATTTACCTTTGAAGACTAAAGGGATTGGGGTTTTACTTTAACATTTTTGGAACTTTGGTTGAGGACTCTCGATCGATCTTCCCAGACAAGACTATCCGTCTACCTTCGGATGATGAAGGTAACGACTTCGAACTAAAAAGTAACAAAGTAAGTTCACCTTTCGTCTCTCGGGGGATGGTGGTATCGAGGATTACAGTCTTTGGTTCTGACAACGACACCCACGACTGCATCGTAAATTAGGTGATAAACTGTAGGTAGGGAGGACAGTAAAGACGACGTGTAAGCCAAGTATCGTAAAGATCCCCATTCCAGTACCTAGACAGTGGTCGTCACAAACACCGTGAGTCTTTTATTTTGTCCCACCAATTACTATCGATCCCGTCGGGCTCATTAGTGTCCTACGGCGGCTCCAGTTATAAGGTATAACCGAAAGGCAGGACAGGTAGGCTTTGTTATATGATGTCATTTACATTAGTCATTCACCAATGTTTACTTAGAAAATCCCTGTAGTGGTAATGTCTTTATTCTCTAAGTTCTTCTCTACGATTTACCTAGAGACCCAAACATTAACGTCGGGACCCTTAGTAATGGGATTAATTATCGACGATTTGGACGTGGGAACGAGGGACCCTTACACCCACTAAAGTCTTAACGACAAGACCCTTATAGAAGACCCGAGACGTTTTTCACAGTCACCCCATTTGTCTGAGTCCCCTGGTCGAGTCTGAGAGCCTTCGGAGGACCGGGGACAGAAAAAGATTGGTGTTCTTGTAGGGACCGCTAGTCTATCGAGAGAGGTGTCTGGCGTTTCACGACTCACCACCACCACCTCATCCTGTTTCTCTAGGTAAAGTCGGAATTCAAGGACAAATCGGTTCTCTCGGAGTATACATGCGATGAAGACGACCTAACTATCGAGACCACCCTTCTGTCATCGGGAGAACTGTAAACGGACCCAGAGATTATTTCTTGGGTTCTCTCTCTTATATTATCAAAAACAAACACAGAGGAGGTCGACTGACATGAAGTTCAAGTGATAGAGAAGTTCTGTTTGAGAACAGACTTGCTAGTCCGAATCCGTTTTGACTTTTTCCGGTTCAAACAAAGGGTCGGGAGTTCAAAGGGAACGGGAGAAGTCACTACGAGTGAAAGACGGGAGGAGTGAACGGTAGTTGACAGATTCGGTGATTCTGGGAGACGAAGGAGAAGACCAGGTTTGAAACAGAGTCTTTTTCAGGAGTACTTGAACGTACAAGACTCCATATTAAGGGTTATTGCGAAGGTCTTTGTAAATATCCTTTTGTTTCCGTATTCAGTCCAGAGTCAATTGACCTAAACCCTTAATAACCCTTCCCTCCTTTTTTGGAAGGTGCAATATCGAAGTAGGACCTCGGACTAACTAAAGTGATTCCTCTATAATCAATACCTCTTCGACTAAGAATTATCTCAGTAACTAAATGAGTAGTATATTCGCCTACACACACACTTCATACTTCTCGGTACCGACTAGTGTCAAAAAAGTCGTTACTAGGTTTATATAAGTGTGTTTTCCACATAGGTGTAGGTGTAAGAGGTTCACATGTACAATCCCTTTGTCCACCCGTAAAAGATTATCGTTACACACAGAGTATACGGAACACTAGAAACGGGATCTGTTGGGTACACTACAACCTGTAGTACTCTCTTCCCCTCTATAATTGAGTTTGTTAAACTCCTAGAACTACGACCATAAGGCTGAATTTAACTCGAGTGTAAATGACTCGTACACGACTCGTGAGTTTTGAATGGGTGTGACTTGGACCGTACTGGGAGGAGTGACGCGTGTCATCAATTTTCTCTGTGTCCATACTACGTCTCGAAACGGGTTCTATCATAGTTATGGCGATCCTTCGTCGTCTCAGACTCAAACTTGAACTCGAAAGACCTACCCTGAGGAAATAAGGAAGGTGAGATTCCGACTTCACTAAACCTCTCAGATACAATGGACGGTAATCAAATCTTCTAACATTTACCAAGGGTATTCGAGATCAGGTTCCATGGTACCAACCTAATGCATTAAGACCATAATACCATCTTACACGAGTTATTTTACTACCTACTTTAATTGACCTTGGTGGAGTACGGAGAATTATATATTATCGTAAAGAAGAAGGGTATCGTCACCTTCTTAAACGTTTATTATATCTGTCCCTCTCTTAGTGGACCCCAGGTTGTCATCATAGTCATGACTAAGTTTATAAAAGACAGTAAAATTTTTATTTATCGTAACTGTATATATATGTGATGGTACACATTCTATCTATCGTTCACCCTTCGACGATCTATCGTGTTCCTCGAGTCGAGTCACGAGACACCACTGGATCTCCCCACCCTACCTCTACTCGCCCATCCTCCTTCTGAGTCCTCCCTCCTCTACATATAAATATCGACTAAGTGTAACGACCTGTCTTCTTTGATTGTTGTAACATTTCGTTAATATGAGGTTAAAAAAAATTTGCNTTGACCTTGGTGGAGTACGGAGAATTATATATTATCGTAAAGAAGAAGGGTATCGTCACCTTCTTAAACGTTTATTATATCTGTCCCTCTCTTAGTGGACCCCAGGTTGTCATCATAGTCATGACTAAGTTTATAAAAGACAGTAAAATTTTTATTTATCGTAACTGTATATATATGTGATGGTACACATTCTATCTATCGTTCACCCTTCGACGATCTATCGTGTTCCTCGAGTCGAGTCACGAGACACCACTGGATCTCCCCACCCTACCTCTACTCGCCCATCCTCCTTCTGAGTCCTCCCTCCTCTACATATAAATATCGACTAAGTGTAACGACCTGTCTTCTTTGATTGTTGTAACATTTCGTTAATATGAGGTTAAAAAAATTTTACCTTAAAAATTTTTATCTTAATGGTGTACTTTTTTTAAATTTTTAGTCTATAATGTCACCAATGAATACATTTAGTGAAAGGAAGAGAGACTCGGTTTTTTCTTGGTGTTTCATTTGACTCCATGTCTTTTGTGTGTAAACTTTCTATAAACTATTACGATTATTTTATCGGAACATCATACAGTGTCATCCTGTTAATGTTACGAATGACTTGTTGCTTTTTTTCTTTTTATTATATTTACTCGTTACCTTTTTACACTTAGTCATGGCGAATTATATGAATTACACTGGAAAAACACAGGTTACTTATATTAACGATTTTCAAAATTCCAAATTTGAAATTTTGAATTTTTTTTTTAAATTAAATCACATATTTGGAGTGGGTTTAACCACATACACGATTACCTCACTCTTCTATGGTCTGGTTCCCTGGAAACCGTTATAGACCTTCGTAAAAATCGACACTGTTAACTCCCACCACAACGATGATCGTAGATCTACCATCTCTGGTCCCTACGACGATTTGTAGGATATTCCGTGTCGTGTCGGAGGTGTGTGTGTGTTTTAACAACCCCGGGTTTGTAGTCAACACGATTCTGACTCTTTGTGACTTCCTAATTATAATCCCCTTTTTTACTGTTTCCCATTTCTTTGGACCAACTTAAATATTAGAGTTTCCCGTTCACACAAAACCGATCTCTAACGTTATTCTTTGCTCAGAGTCATAACACTCAAACTAACTTTTTTATAAAGTCACAGAAAGTGTCAAAATTGTCCTAATCGGAGGATTCTTTAAAGATGGACTCTACCTCGACTTAAGGACCTTTCACTTCACTTACTTTCAGCGAGTCAGTACAAGCTGAGAAACACTGGGGTACCTGATATGTCAGGTACCTTAAGAGATCCGGTCTTATGACTTCACCCTCCGGAAAGGGAAAAGGTCCCCTAGAAGGGTTGGGTCCCTAGTTTGGGTCCAGAGGGTGTAACGTCCGCCTAAGAAATGGTCGACTCGGTGTTCCGTTCAGGTTCTTAAGAAAAATACTTGGTGTTCCCAAGGACCTTTTATCGCTACTATTATGCCTCGTGGAAAACAGGTGGATGACAAACAATCCGTAAATGAAATACGAAATATTCGTATGTTAGTAGTCTTGTAATACTACATACAAATTAATACGGAAATATCCCCAAGGCACCACCGAGTCATCATTCCTTTGACGGAAGTTAAGTACTCTACGTCCAAGCTAGAGACCCGGTCCTTCTACGGGACCACTGTTGGGTGAGGTCATAAGAACGGACCTTTTAAAGTACCTGTCTCCTCGGACCGTCCGACGTCAGGTGTCTCAGTGCTTTCAGTCTACACTGAATCGTTGATTTGTTGTTGTTGTTACCGGTTATTAATTAATTATTATAAACATCTTGAGACAATGACGTTTCGAAGAACGTGACGATAAACAAGAGCAAGAGACCCTAACATCCCTCCCAGACAGGGTTCCTACTAGAAGGGGGGTAGGGAGTGATGGACCTCCTTCTTCATACAGGTTCCCCGACCCGTTACTCACCCAAGACCTTTCGGTCCTACTCCTGGGCCCAGGGTCGTAGGAAAGGGTCCGAGAGGTAGTACCGGCGTGACGAGTAAGGTTACCGGTCCCAATCCGTTTGTGGTCGGTCGGTAGGGGTCTTCTTTCTCTCACTCACTCTCAGTGACGAGTCATTATACCACTGTAATGACTTGGAGGACCACTGAGTAAAAGAGGACGTATCGACAGAAATTTTTTTGTATTTTGGGTTCTTGAAATTAATATAGTTAGGTAGACGAATCAACAGGAGGTGAACACAAAAGGTCCGAGGGTCAACACTTTAGTCTCGTACACCTATACAGGAGACTCTAAACAGTAATTTACGTAAGTCGTGTCTCTTTCCGTCACAACTTAGAAATTACAAGTAGAGGGGTATTTATACACCCGAAGGACAGAGTGAACAAAATCATATTTAAACTACCTCTGATGTAGGAAATCATATACGGCTCATATGTCGTGGTACTCTAAGGGGGAGGGGAACATCTATCATTAAGTTCCCATAACAGTGTAGAGACAATCTATTTTACGTACAAAGGGTAAATCACTGTTTCGCCGGACAAGTTTATTACTTACCCTACTGTGAGATTCTTAAAGAACACTAACTTTAATCTAATAACTCCTCAGACTTATTTTTATGAACCACTTGGAGACTAATCACGTACCCACGATAGTTGTACCGGGGTAACTGGACATAAGATCACTTACGGAGGGTAGTTTCTTTTGTGTCGTATTTACCACGGGTACCATAATACGTTATATCGGACACCTGAGAACTCGGAAACAGAAATACCTAAAACACGTCTCCGAATAAAACTAGTCAATAACCTAAATGACTATAAAAGAGCACTTGTGTTTTACGTTGGTGCAGTGACACACAAGTAAAGACCCTTCCTCCAACTGTCACCTTACTCTAGTGTAACAATACGAAAACCTTTATGAAAAGAAGGATAAAAAACGAACAGATAACCGACGGAGTACCCGTTGGAGAGTCATCTACGTTTTCGTAGAAAAAACAAGGTTACTTTGGTGAGTGAGGAAAAAGTGTACTCGTTTTGATGATCAATTAGCTCTGGATTTTCTTTAAGCAAGAGACGATTACAGTTAAAAGAACGGTTGTGTAACTTAAAAGGTACGTAGTAATCACGGTAACAAGGGTAGATAAAGATAATGTGAAATTTACAATACAATGAGATATTGTAAAAAGATCTTCATTTTGATAGGTCTATCCCGTCGTCGGTTGTTTTACTGATAATAAAAAACGGTCTGACGATTGACTTATTTTCGACAGGACACGTATTGAGGGACTAGAACCGAAAGAGTGACACAAGTCTTCGGTTAAGAAGGTACGATTAAGTTGTGTTTTAGACAGAAGGATGAAAATTAAGTACGTAAGGATTACGAACATCTTGGGATGAGACTACGGGAAAACTTCGATGTGAGACATGGTGGTTCTACCGTTAAGACTAAGGTGAAACCTGTAAGACACTATCGGTGAAAATGGAATTAATTAACATTAATTGTGGTAGAAAAAAACAGGGAGTGAAATATTTATAGACAACGAGAGGACGAATGAAGAGGACCGTCGAAGACTGGGTTTAACCATCGGTGAGTAAAAATACTTTCTTCGTTGGATTCTTTATCTTATATACATAGACCCTTCTAGTAGTATCTTTCTCGAGGGTTCATAGTTCATGATATGAGTCTTGATGGTGGATCACGGGGTAAATATGTGTATTAGTAGAGCACTTCAACAATCGTAGTAGAGGTGACGTGAACGAATTCCAGTGTGTCGATCACCAGTACTACGAGTCTATTTTTGGGATTCAGGGAGAGACGAAATTGGTGACGTGGAGTCACCGAGAAGGACAAGGGACCCGGAAGAGGGGGTCCTCAGGTTCAAGGTTTGACAGAGGAGAGACTCCAGGAACCACAACTGTTTTGGAGTCAGTCTAAAGTTGAATAGGGAAATAAGGGAGACGTAGTAGAGGTGCCTCACAAAATTGTATGTCCCTAGGAAAACGGAATCTTGTCGACAGTGGGCCCGGGTAACATTAAATATGGATAACTGTCAAGCGACGTCCATTAAGTGGGAACGTTTGAACGAAAGACGACAGTGGTCTTCATCGATCGTTTTCTTTAGTATACGTATCACGGATCGGTGTCTCCGGAACAACAATGGACTACGTTTGTATACACCCCTCTATACTTGGACATGAAGGACCTGTTGTATCTACAGGACAAAGGGTCTTTTTCGTAGTAAACTACTGTAACTGTTTTTGCTATTCCCTCCTAATCGGAGATTCTATACTAGTAATAACTTGATTTCATAAACTACTTACGTAGACGTAAAGGGAGATCATCTAAAAAAAATATATATTAAGACCACAAATCATCGTTTTACGTTAACGTTAAAAGAGACTTTTCTTTTTCGATACTTGTATTATACATGACTTTTTGTGTCCTGCGACTGGTAAAGGAAAACTCATGAGTTTCTATTCTTAGTCCTTTAGTGTTTTAAAAGAACATTTACCTTCTCTTAAATCTTTAATAAACAGGGGGTCGAAGATGAATCGTTGATTTCTTTGACTCCATATGTTTACAATTTCCTGAACGAGTTCCAATTTACACCACTTCAGAGGAGTTCATATATTACTTTCACAGAGAGAGAGAGAGTTTAATTATAGTACCGTCAAGATATGTAAGGACTTGGGGAATAAAAAGAGACGAAGTCACCACGGATACTATTTTTGGTAAATCTGTAAGTCATTAGTACCTTTGAATAAGGAAGGAAACCTTCCACGAACGTAAAAAAAAGAGTAGGAACACCAAGCTTTGTCAATTTCGTAGTCGAGGTTGGTTATACGTCAACTTAAACTTTAAATGACATGCTACGAAGACGAAAAGTAAAAAATGGTAAAGTGTGGAACAGGCGTAGAACTCGTTCGAACATTCAAAGGTCGCGTAGGTAAAGAACACTACTATATAACAGGACCACCTTTTAAAGTAAATGACCGACACGGGAAACGACTTGGACAACGATCAGTCCCTTGTACTATTCGCATATTCATCGTACGATGAAGTAAATAGTATATAGCAAAATCTGTGAGTTTATAGAGTATTTGTTAAGACGTAAGACGTGTCTCCCCTTGATGGGTTGATGTATGTGTGTGTGTGTGTGTGTGTGTGTTTCTAGAAGTTTATTTAACGGGTAAATACTATATATTTACATAGGAGAATTATTTTTAATTAGTATCAAATATGATTCAGACCTTTATAGAAAATAAAAAAATATTGGGATGATTGGTGTGTGATAGTTTGTGATTATCTTCCCTAGACCGAAACCGTTAAACCACGTATTCTCTTAACTCGCTATATTTTTACGGTAGACAAAAGTTATTAACGTAATGTTCCACTTCATTTAGTCCCACAGTCCTTAAAGTCGTCACAAAGTCACCAAGAGACCACGGTGGGAAGAGGAACCCCCTTCGGGAAGTTGTAAAGGAAGACAAGGGAATTCGATTTTGACGGTAGGTAGTCTTGGTTGTAAAACTCTTCAAACTTACTCCGACTTCTCTCCTCTACCCGTAGGGACTTTACTTTCGTTCTTTTTGTTTCGAGGTTCGTAAATGGGATCTGTCAGAAAAAAAAAAGAAGACTCCCAATAAAAGGTTCCGACGAAGTCCTCCAGTTTGGATGAATTAAAGTCATTGAAAAGTACATAACTAAAGACGAGAAGGGGACGGACAGTAATGTCAGGAAATCATCGTGGGTACAAAATACACATCGTATTTTTTTAGATGTAGGACAGTCTTACCCCGGGAACTTTAAAACTTTCACTTTGAACTAAATGTAATTTGCGACGAATCTGATTAATCCGGGAAAGAGTTTCCTTGACGCGTGTACTTTATGTCGATTGTTCATACGTCAACGACAGAGGGATCAGAAACGTCCGGGTCATGAAATCGACTTATCTTGGGTACACCTGTTCGTTCCCAAAATCCGTGTATTTCTATATTTATATTCAGTTCCGGATCCACAAGAACAAATATATCCTGACGACAGGAAGTCTTTGTTGTCACCACCCTTCCCTATTTAGTCCTCAAACCCTAATTGTATGCGGGTGATCATACCTATTGTATCCATTGAGTGTCCTGGATGACATCTCGTGTCCCTAGATATGAGTCATAGAACGTTATTGCATATTCCCCTTTTTTAGACGTTCTTTTCTACATACATGCGTATTGACTTAGAGAAACGACATGTGGACTTTGATTGAATTGTTACATGTAGTTGACGTGAGGTTATTTTAATTTTCACTCTCTCTCCTTCTTCTTTGTCTTTACCACCGGTACCGTATAAGGTCGTCGTTCGAGCGAATGGACGTACAGGTGTGCCGGGTCCACCCGGACGGAGTGCCCTCTACGAGGATGTTTTCCCGTCTACGGAAAGTTTCATTTTGAGTGACTAGCAAACTATTTCTGAAAGGGGAAAACCTTGGATCCTACTCCTGTGTCTTAAATTTGCAGTGTAGGGAAGACGGTGGTTTGCTTGTGTTGATCTATTGACCAGTGTTCGGTAAACTGACAGCGGTAAAGAACACAACTATTCTGAGATCCGGAACCAAGAAGGACGAGGAACCTAGTGTTTCGGATACACTACGATTACTTTCACTCCTAGAAGAGGTGTCTTTCTCCGTGCACGGGACCCTGGACGTCTCCAGACGAATAGTCAGTAGCCCATGTTCACGAGACTCCGAGTGGGCACCTAGGGACTCACACCGTCTTTCTCACGACCCAAGTTTAGTGATCGACAATTGACCTCGTGCACTAAGTCGGAGAGTCTTGAGTCAAACCCGTAGACATTTTACTCGTGTTTTTATCACGTTTGTTCGGACACACCCAATGGCACCTCTACTCTGTTTTGTTATTCACTTACTCCTGTTTGAGACGGTCTGTGTACATCGACGAATCAGTCACAACTAAAAGAAAAGAAAGAAACGACTTCAATACCCTTGGTCAGTAGGTGACCTTTCTTTACGTCCCGGTTTAGACTGGTTCGTGTGACGAAAAGATTTATTTCACGATGACCCTGTGCTAGGATAAACAAACAAATGTAAAAGACACTACCGAGAACATGGTGTTACCGTCTCACTTCATCGACAGGATCTCCAATACACCGAGAGTTTTGGTTCTATGAATTGATAGTCCAAGAAATGGTTTTTTCAGAAGGTTGGAGACGATATCTCGCTAGTTATTTTCAGTTCCAGTCAACGTCGACCAAGGGAAGTAAAACTAAACTCTTTAGACAAATAGGAATAATACTGAAACGGGAAACCTCCATCCTACACCCCATCTACTACTGTCAGTCACCGTTATTCTAGACTCTCACTTCTGAGGTTACGGTTTGACCTTAGTTGATATTACAGGTAGTTCTCCTTTTACCTACTTGGGTCTGTTTTGACTTTTTTCTATGTACGAACGGTAACAAGTATCGTCGTGATTAGTGTTATTAGTTCTGTATCTTCGTTGGATTTACAGGTAATTGTCTACTTACCTATTTCTTCTACACCATGCATATATGTTACCTTATAATGAGTCAGTATTTTTCTTACCTTATCACGGTAAACGTCGTTGTACCTACCTTGCCCTCTAATAGTATTCACTTCATTCAGTCTTTCTCTTTCTGTTTATGGTATAATATCGCACACACGAAGTACGATTCAGTGAAGACAGCACGGGCTAAGACACGTTGGGATACCTGACATTAGACGGTCCGAGGAGACCACTACCCTAAGACGTCCGTTCTTATGACCTCACCCAACGGAACGGGAGGAGGTCCTCTAGAAGGACTGGGTTCCTAGTTTGGGTGCAGAGAATACAGAGGACGTTACCGTCCGTCTAAGAAATGGTGATCCTAGACATGGTGGATCCTTCGGGGGTATACTATCGTATTATACACGTTAGATTTTATACTGTGTTTACTTAAATAGATGTTTTGTCTTTGTCTAAGTGTCTATATCTCTTGTCTTAATACCAACGGTTCCCCTTCCCTCCCATCCCTTCTCTACCTAACTCTCAAACCTCAATAGTCTACGTTTGGTAATATCTGTCTTACCTAATTGTTCCAGGATGTTATATCGTGTTATAGGAAATTATTTGGTGTTACCTTTTCTTAAAAAATTTGATACATAGATAAATATTGACTTAGTGAAACGATGTTGTCATCTTTAATTGTGCTGTAACATTTGGTTGATGTGAAGTTGAAAATCCTTCTACCTACTTATGTAGTACCATGTAAACATGTTACTTTGTCCTGCGTAGTCACTCTTCTTTGTACCTAAGTTGTTTCCTTCGACCCACATCTACTCGTGTGTATACACCGATGTAGATTGGTTCAAGACATTAGACGTTTTGACTGAGTACCACGATTTAGTCTCATCACCTTTTGTCCCACCAGTGACCCTTTACCACGTTTCCTTCGGAAGACTCGACGACCCATAAGACACGGAACTAGTGTGGTGAGTTTTAATATCAACGTATACATTTTTAAATAATTCTACATACAAATTTTCGTCGTGTGAAAGGTATGAACCATACAATATAGGCTTTACTTTACTCTCATCTCTCTCTCTCCGTCCTCCTCTCTCTCTTTTCCTCTGTCTCTTTCTCTTACGAGACTTGACAACAAAAGTCAAGACTAAGGTAGTGGTTGATGAAAACCCTAAACTCCGGTGACAGAAACACCATGTAGTTAAAGGAATCACTGTTTTATCAACGTATCCAGATTTAAAAGAATAGATATTAAGGTTTTAGGTCTTAGAGACTTTTCGTTTTCACACAGGTATTAACTAAATCGTTGTTTTGACTCGAATTGGTCATGACCCTATAAAGTACAAAAATAGTTATGGTGATATATAAAACGATACCTTTATCATTACACAAACTAATACCTTTCGAGAGATCTAACATGACACCACATATCACATATAAAAGGTATAATTGAAAGATTTTATATTTTTTAAGATTTAAGATTATATAAACGGAGGGTTTAAAAGTACAAAATCTTTTCTAACATCTAAACATTGACGAAGTACCTCAACTAATTTATTTCATTGTGGATGTCTCGGGAATTTAGTTACGGATCGAGTACGTTTGTGAATTGTATATAATTATAATAATAAATGACACTAGAGACAAGTGTAAGATTCTTTCGGACACTGACAACAACAAAAGGAACCCCGGTCAACTGTGGTTAACACCTTTTTGTTAGTACTCGGACTAAAGACTCCTGGTCTCAGATATTTGAAAGGGAACTCGTTTGAAATACCGTTTCTCCACTTTTTGAGTGCCTCCCCTTTTCGGGACTTAATAGTGGTCCCCTTGAAGTGTTTACTCTGAGAGAATTTTCTCCGACAAAAGATGGTGTAGAAGTTCACCGATGAAGAAGGTGATTTTGTCTTTAACGATTCACAGGAAGTTCTCCCATGCTCCCAAAGAGACTTCCTGATCCTCTCCCTAAAATAGATCACGACTAAGATGGACTCAAATTTTTGATGTGGTAAATATCGTAAGGTCGTCCCAGCACGTCTAAACTTCGCGAGGGGACTTTCCTGAGGTGACAGGGACTGGAGAGACTAAGACGACCCTAATTCCACCGTCACTCGACCCTTTAAGAGAGTTCAATCTTGTTCCCTTCCTTTTTAATTGACTTCTTCGTTTACACATTACCTAAGAAGTCTTCCTAAAAGTCGTGAACCTTGAGTAGGTCTCTTTTACGAGGACGAAAACACCTTTCTGTATGGTTTGAGGTCGGGACCGAAGACGGTGATGATCGAATTGTTGGAACCTACACGGAGCCAAAGGAGTAAATATTTAACTTCCCTATCACATTAAATTTCAATTAAAGATTGTAAGGAGGGTTAAGATACTTAACTAACAGTTAAAACCTTCCGATCTTTGGTCAAGAATGGTTAGTAAAGTTTTAGAATGTGTCCTGTACTGGACTCCGAGATCTGTGTTGTTTTAAGTATTTTCTTGACCGAAATTTTTACGGAAAACTCTTAAGGGACCGTCAGATCACCAATCCTGACATACGAAAGTGACGACTCCCGGGTGCAAGTTAGGGTTCAGTCCCTTGATACTAGGGTGTTCGGTATGTCGTACCGGTTTTTATTTATTTATTTATTTACAGAAACAAAACAAATAACAAGTAGGGGTCATAGACTTTATGACGGACCGTGTTTCATCCGTGGGTGTTACATAGCGACTTTATTTACTCACTTACTAATAAAATCACTATTCAGACTACAATTCCGTTGTTATCAAAGAAGGTACCATCCTATAAAAGTCCGTGTGTCTTTTGATGTTGAGTCTTACTGAACGTTCCTTTTTCAAAGCAGAGTAAATTATTTTTAAGTTCTCCATTTGTCCCAAAAATGACCGTATAAGCCCCGAATTCTTTCAGTACTTTCTGGTCCTAAGAATGTACAATCCGAGACGACAGAAAGCGTACGATCAAAAAGAACTTTGACGGAACGGAGACCAACGTTTTATCGACAAAGTAAAGGTCCACAGTGGAAAAGGTCTTATAGGGTCGTCTGAAGTAGAGTAAACAGTAACCGGTTTTAGTCCAGTCTATAGGTGGGAATTAGATAGTGACCGTTCTCCCGGTTATAAACACGACAGACTCTATTAAATCCCCTGTACCAACTTGGGACATGTTTTAATTCGAAGAGACTCTGTCTTCCTTGATACCCTTATCTAATTACACCAGTTGGTCATCACTAGTGGGGTCATAATTTATAAACACATCATTTATAGACTAGTTGTTATTCTCATTCCCTTACTTACCTCTTCACTTACTACACTTGTATTTTTCGGTTTACAAATTTAAGGTTTACTCACTAGATTTCGAATTTACGATCCTCTGTACTGACATTTGATCACACTTGTTCTTCCCCGGAGACTATGCTTCCGAGTACCGGACTTGAACCTACCAAACCACACCGAGTCCCGCTTCAGTAAAGTAAACACCCCTGTCTTTATGCAGATCGTACATAATTATCGATTCCCCTGTAACTTACTTCTCTCCTTCCCAGTTATCCCCTGTCATTAATTCCTAGTTAAATCTTCCTATCTACAATAGTGAGTCGATTAACCGAGATCTAAAATAAGTCAACTATTACCCTTCCTAAAGAGGGAGTCTGTCCAAATAACTCGACATGAAATGTATTCATTTTGAGTGAGAAAAATCACATATCAAGACCCTCAAAACTGTCTGGGTACGTCGGTCATTATTGACGGAGGGGTTAGTTCTATCTTATCAAAGTTTTTGAAAGGGAGTACAGAGAAACATTAATTGGAGAGGAACTGGAGGTCGGGGACCTTCGGAGGTCGGAGACAGCAGACAAGTTATCAAGGCGGAAAAGGACTTTCAAAAAACACCGTAAAACTTAGACCAGAGAAAGTAAATCATAAGTCTGTAGTCTCTAAGGACGTACGACACACATCGCTATTAACAAAGGAAAAAGTAAACTAATCCCAAATTAACAAATTAACAAATAAGTAGTTAACTTTCTATAAACTTACCAAAGATTAAACCCCCGTCAATATTTATTTCGGTGATGTTTATAAACGGATACCCATAAAGACACTTATATTTACATGTAAAGAGAAACCATTATATAAATTCTCATCTCAACCACCTAATATACCATTCACATGTAAGTTGAAATATTCTTTGACGGTTTAACAAAAAATTTCAACAAAACGTTGAAATGTTAGGGTGGTAGTCAAATACTTATAAGATAAATGAGGTGTAGAAACACTCGTGGACTTGACTGTCAAAAAAAGGAAAGAAAAGAAAGACAAAAAAATTAAATAAGATGACTGTCCACACATCACCATAGAATAACACCGAAATTAAAAGTAAAGAGATTATTGTAGGCATTGTTATTACTAAACTTGCAGAAAAGTAGACGAATAAAAGGAAGGTATATTGAAGAAGGAAGGTATATTGAAGTCAATTCACAGATTACTCTTTCCAAAATAATTATAAAGAAAAACCTAGTACTGTACCACTTTCACTTTGAAATCTTTCTACTTAGACTCAAACCTTCCTCCGATAACCATTATGTCTTTGCTCTACCCAAGACAACTGATTCAGTTTAGTCTCCACTACTCACCCTGTCACATAGAGATTGATCAGATAATCAATCACCATAGATAATCACCCGTTGGGAGTGGTTATCTCTAACTTTTGTTTGTAACTTTTGTGGAACGTGACGGTAAATGTTACGGGACTGTGTACGTCCGTATGAGTATGTGGAATGTCGACACTTGGGAAAGTAGAAGGATGGTGGTACCTTAAGACCAAGAGAGGGAACAAAATGTAGACTCCTTTGACTCTTTGTTTCTCGTTTTAACGAGTCAATTCTAGTAGTATGTTGGTGATTCACTGACGTTCCTATAAACTTGGGTCCAACAGACGGAGACACGGGTAGTGTACTATGACGGGAGACTCTTCGTGAAGGTAATTACAAACAACTTACTTGACTCATTTATTTGATTCCCGAAGGGTCCACCACGATCACTATCTCTTGGACGGACGGTCACGTCCTCTGAATTCTCTGTTAACAAGCTAGGGACCCAGTTCTTCTAGGAGACCTCCTCCCGTACCGTTAGGTGAGGTCATAAGACCTCTTAGGTTACCTGTCTCATTGGACCGTCCGCTTGGACCGTCCGATGTCAGGTATCCCAACGTGTCTCAGTCTGTCTTGACTTCACTGAATCGCACGTATTATTTGACATTTATCAGTGGTCAGTACGGATAAGTCTTATTTTTGACTAACTGTTTCTGTACTCTACATTGAACAGAGTCACTATATGTCGTGTACATGTCATAACAAACCTGTTACTATTATTGTTATAAGAAGAAATGAATAGGTTGACCTAGTTCTCAGACACACGTAATTCATCGAAGTCAACACAGACTGAGAAACGCTGGGGCACCTGATATCGGGTGGTCCGAGGAGACAGGTACCCCAAAAGGTCCGTTCTCATAACCTCACCCAACGGTACGGGAGGAGGTCCCCTAGAAGGACTGGGTCCCTAACTTGGGAAGAGAATACAGAAGACGTAAAAGTCTGTTCAAGAAATGGTGATCACGGTGGACCTAGTTCTCACCATCAGGGTTTTGTCGTCTGTGATATTCCAAGAAATAGGTAAAAGACACTAAGACAGAGTTTAGACAGGAGGACGACTACCTTTCCTCTCTGTGGGGTGAAATAGGGGGTGGAGGTGGGATGGAGTGAATCGGTCACGTATAAGTTCAGTAAAGAAGTGAACCGGTCTACGTACGGGAGAGGTGTAGTACGAGATCACCTTCTGGTCGTAGTGAAACCCCCTCGTAAATACGGGAAGTTCCCGTACCGTCGTGGGTGGAAACTTTGGTGAAGATGTCTCGGACTGCCTACTCCCCTTTGTTTGTCTTTTCGTGTTGTCTTTCGGAAAAATTAGAAAAGAGTAAAGTACCAAGTCGAGATCCTGTCAATATAGTAACTCACGGGGTTCTTCTCTATTCTCCACGATTAACATGATAGTTATTAAATCAGATCTCTGGTACCGTTTAACACGAAGATCTAGTTTTGTCTGTGCAAAAATCTCTAAAATATAACGTTCTCACGTTTTTCGGGTCTAAACAGTCCTATCTTGTAATTCGGGTTGTATACTTCAGGGGTCCTAGGTAGATCAAACAGAGAGTCAGTTAGTCCTTTAACTCTTAAACGAAAAAAAAAAAAAAAATTGACCCTTGGAAGAAACTTTGTCTATAAACTGGGATCCGAGATCACTTCAAGTAGATACCTGTTACTACCTTACCCTCCAATATCACTTCACAGTCCGGATAAAAACCACGATCTTTCAAAAGTCAGGTAACTATTTTGCAGTCAGTTGTAGAATTGTACTTTACGAACAACTCTTTCCTCTAATTTCCTTTAAAAATTATTTTTTCCGTTGTCATAAACTATTTAAGAATGATTAACTGAATCAGAAAGGTGTCATTACAGATGATACTCAAGTCTTCATCCAATAGAACCATTCCTTTCAAACCCAACGATATAAAGGTCTTTGTTATCCTGATGTCTAACTTTTTAACATTAGGGAATTTTGTAATCTATAAAAATTTTTTTGTTAAAACAATACTCTATAATAACATTCAGAGTTGATAAAAGTAATTGAAGTCTAACACATCACTCCGTATCAGTATAAAATCTAACGAAGATTTTTCCGTCTTTTGTTGTAGAAATAGGGGGTCATGCACAATTATGACGTCTTTTAGGGTGTGAAGGTGGAAAACCAATTGATACCCTTCGCCGTTCATGATCCGGTAAGTGACGAATACACCGGTACTGTTTAAAGGAAGAGACTCTGATTTAAAGGAGTAGGTATTTCACCCGTATTTATATAAATAATGAAAAATAGTTTAAAATAAAATAAAAACGGAAGTAAAAAATAAAAATTAACCTCCTATTAACAAAATGTCATAACATAGTCAAAGATGACATGTTGTGTTTAGTCGGTATTTTTTATATATATATATATTTATATAAATATACATATGTAGGGGAGGGAGACCTCGAAGGGAGGGTGAGTCGGGGGTAGGGTGGGGAGATCCAACAGTGTCTCGCGACCCGAGTCGAGGGACACAATGTGTCGTCGAAGGATGATCGACAGACAAAGTGTGTACCCTCACATATATACAGTTACGAGGAGAGAGTTAAGTAGGGTGGGAAAGGAAAGGGGTGACTCCGGTGTTCAGGTAAGAGAAACAGACTCAGAGATAAGGATGGGATTTTTATACAAGCAGTCATGGTAAAAAGATCTTAGGTATATGTCATATGTTTATAAATTATAGATCCCAATAGTACTCCTAATTCATGTACTTACAGACACTTTATAGATATTCTCTTATCTGTGATTTAGTAACTATCGAAGAAAAAAATATTTTAATATAGTATTATAGTCTTCCTTAAAGTACATGAGAAAGTAAACATGTGTGTGTGTGTGTGTGTGTGTGAAAAGTTTGTTCGGTATAGTACAATTATAACCTCTCTAGGATCAGATTCTTTTAGATGGCACATTACCAGGTTAGGTTCGGTCACAAACGTCGGTATCAAGGGTAAATACGAATGGAAATTGTCTTAGTGGTAGAGGTGGAGTCCCGGGATTTCGACAAGAAAGAGTCGTAACGGAATATCGACGGGGATCGGGTCTTTACTAAGAAGGTAGCTTTTGCTAAACTAAATATTTTTAAAATAGAAAATTACTCGGTCTTCAGTCATCGGCGGTGTCTACGAGGTTTATTGGAAATTATAACGGTTTCTTTATGATTCTTAGAGACTTGAAGTGTCTTCGGGCAACCCCCCTTTCTACACAGGACTTCTACAGGTTTAAGATATTGGAACATCCATAAAGTATCTTTATTACACCCCGAGACTATTACTTAGTGGTTTCAATTCTTAAAACAACTCACTTAATGATAACTCGTTTCTATTCAGACGAAACCAAGATATTTTAGTACCTTTATTTATAGAAATTTCCAATCTGAACGAACCTCTTTTATAGACCGGGATAAAATCCTAGAACTCAACTTCTATGACAGTTTTAATTAAATAATTTTCGATCGTCTGTCGAAGTATTTTGAACTGAGTGTAAAAGAACTCTTGACGGGTCGAGAGGAAAACGGGACTTAAGACATTTCACATTTAATATATGCTAATAAACACAACAACAATAAATCAGTGATTCAAGACAGACTGAGAAAACGTTGGTGTACCTGACATCTAGTGGTCCGAGGTGCACCCTAAAAGGTCCTTTCTTGTGAACTCACCCAATGGTAAACGAAAGGGTCCCGTAGAAGGGTTGGGTCCCTAACTTGGGCACAGAGGACGTAACCGTCCGTCTAAGAAATGGTGACTTGGTGGTCCCTTCGGGTTTTACTAAATGGGTAGGTGAAGATATGGTTCAGTTACCCGGACAGATAAGATAAATAGTAAATCTGGGTAATTCTCTTATAGTTAGTTCCGTAATCCGGTTTTATAACAGAGTTACCGTTATGGGCGAGGAAACTTTCTTTTAACAAGGGATTTTAAACGAAAGACCACTTAAAAAGTGGAAAGGGAATTTGGATAATCGTTTTATGTCGACAGGGACTAAATAGGAAGACACAAACCGTCAGAAAATTAAGATGTTTAACCTAATCCTAACTTGTGTTTACGATCAGAGAAAGGTAGAATCAAAAACGTCCTTTAATACAATGGTAGGGGTCATTTTTGGAAACAACAGGGGTCATATCGTATTCCTTAACGTACATAAAGGTGGATCTAAAAGTCACTTCCTGTGACTACCCTCTTCTTTAATAGGAAATTTTCGTTTGTCTACTGGGTTGTTAGGGTGACGACTCGTATATGAGTCTCTTTTGGTATTAAGTTTTTCGGTGTACGTGGTGTTATAAGAGGAAAAGTCGTGATAAATGTTATCGGTCCTGTGCCTTCGTTGGATTTACAGGTAGTTGTCTCCTTACCTATTTTTTCTACAATATAGATATATACGTCACCTTATAATGAGACGGTATTTTTCCTTGTTTAACTCAGTAAATATCTCTATACCTACTTGGATCTCTGACAGTATGTCTTACTTCATTCCGTCTTTCCGTTTTTATTTATAACATATAATTACGTATATACACCTTAGATCTTTTTACCATATCTAATAGAATAAACGTTTTCTCTTTATCTATGTCTATGTCTCTTGTTTGTATTCCTGTGGCCCCCCCCCCCCCTTCCTTTCCCACTCTACTTACCCTCTAAATTTGACTGTATACATGTGATAACTACGATACACATTGTATTATTCTCGAATGACATATATCGAGTCTCTTGGCATGAGTTACAAGACACCACTGGACTCACCCTTCTTTTTCTCTCCTCTATACACATACACATATGATATCGACTAAGCGAAACGACATGTCATCTTTGATTGTGTTGTAACATTTCATTGACATAAGGTTATTTTAATTAATTTTTGTTTTCGTTTGTTTATCTTTCGTCTTCAAGTTTGGTAAACTGGTTCACATAGAACCAAGACTACCGGAATTAATGACGGACTTGGTGAAGGTCGGGAAAAGGATGTTTGTACACTTCCCGTGTTTCCACCGTAAACTTCTATTCGTTATCCTAATATCTCCTTCTTGAATTTATAATAGATATTCAGTGGAAGAAGGGAGAAGGAAGTGACTATTAAGGTCCTTGGACGGATAGGGATTCAGAACCCTCTTGACGATTCTCTTTCTTCCATTCTTTTGAAATTCTACTATTTTTGACTTGGGTTCAAACAAACAAAAAAAATGGTGGACGATGGTGGGAAATTTAAACAGATTAACCTAATAACAACCAGTTGTAAATCCTTGTGATAGTTACTTAAGTACAAAATCAAACTAGTCGTTCATATTATATATAATTCGGGGGGAATGTAGGGTCCGTAACTCCATCCGTGATTCTGATATTATCCTCTAGGTTTTTCGAACTAAAGGGTTCCCTGTAAGATGACCCTCCCGTCAGTAAATCGGTACATTCTGGTATCTGTCATACACTTTCACTTCAGTGAGTCAGCACAGGCTGAGAAACGTTTGGGTACCTGACATCGGATGGTCCGAGGAGGTAGGTACCTTAAAAGGTCCGTTCTCATGACCTGTCGTATCATGAATGGTTATGACACTTCTTCCTTTTGTGACACAGGTCTATCTCTTTTATTCCCTCTACATTAATATAAGTTTGTCGAGTCCAACTGGGGGAGAACTTTCACAGTAAATTTCTTGTCAGTACCTTCTGTCACACTATCTCACTGATTCGGTCCGACGGACATAACCCAGAGTTAAGGTCGAGATCAATAAACTGGAACCTTTTAAATGAATAGGTTAGACTTGACACCAATACAGTACATTCGGACCCTACTGTTTTATTGACATAGTACTTTTACTACCCTACCAAGAGACTCTTACTCGATTAAGGATATTTATCACACACGACACGAATCAGAGAGTCAGTGTAGACTCAGAAACGTTGGGGTACCTGGGGTCTGGTGGTTCAAGGAGACAGACACCCCTAAGATGTCCGTTCTTATGGGAGGAGGTCCCCTAGAAGGGTTAGGTCCCTAGTTTGGGTCCAGAGGGTGCTACATCCGCGTAAGAGATGGCAGACTCGGTGGTCCCTTCGGGTTCTTATGACCTCACACACCGGATTGGGAGGTTCTCTAGAAGGGTTGGGTCCTTAGCTTGACCCCGGAGGACGTAACGTCCGTCTAAGAAATGGTCGACCCGATCGTCCCTTCAGGTATTTACCGAATTATTCATCGTCAATAGTAACGGTAACGATGGTGGTAGTAGTTACTACACCAACGACGGTCGTCACTATTATCATCATTTGACTCTGGGTACTTTAGTTCTGTGAGAACGTGAGTCAAAGAGGAATTGTCAAACAAGACACCTATAAAGATCGGTTTTTCTCTCTATTTTTTCACTAAAAAGATGAGTCAAAACTCTATGTAAGACGATCACGACGACGACGACGACTCAGTGAAGTCAGCACAGACTGAGACACGCTGGAGTATCTGCCGTCGGGTGGTCCGAGGGGACAGGGACCCTAAGAGGTCCGTTCTTGTGACCTCACCCAACGGTAAAGGAAGGGGTTACATATTTTCACTTTCACTTATGTAAGATCGAGTGGAGTTTGGGTCCTACCGAAAAAAGTCGGTCAGTAGTGAGATTGACCCCTTGTTCGGTTTCTTGGTTTTAAGGGAGTGACAGAGGATCGTCGGGTTCGAGACACAATCCACAAAAGAGAATCTCAACGATGCTAAATAAGTGTTGGTGACAACCAGATCTTAATAATAAAGAGGACACGTATAGTCCTTTACCTCCGAGTTTGTCTGAGTTCTTTCAACCAATCACAATATGTCGATTATTTATCGTCGTGTCCTGACTCTAGTTTCGATAGGTTTGACTTCAGGTTACGGGAAAGATGAGATTCTATCAGTGACTCTGTAGTCAGATTAGTAACTACATGGTCCATGAATAGTTGTGGATAAATTACTGGTTAGATTAAGGGTATTCTTAGGTTCTTCCTTAAAGTCTTTAGTGGGTGAAGAGGATTTGATCGAACACGAAGTCGGTTTTGGTTCTCCAATGTCTGAACGTGCAAGTAAAACACAGTAAAAACTATGTCGTTAGGTTTCGTAGATCCTCCTCAATTAAGACACTCTAAGACTTTCAGGAGACGACAAAAGATTCGTGAGATCTTATAAAAATAAAAGGTGATGATAAAGACCTTATCTTCAATCCAGAAAGGACCACCAGACCCTACTTAGGAAAGGGTTCTCTAGTATTCCATGTATATAGGCAATAATTTCCACTAAAAGCACACAACTAAGATTATCTGGAGTGTCAGGTACAAGAGAAAAGTCTCTGTTCTTCGGGACAGAACAGATGGTGAGACCCTTTTCACCCACATAACTGAATAATTCTCCATAAAAACTGTGAAGTCCACGGTCTTTCTACGAATTGTCCTATGTCCTAATTTTATCATAAGGACCGGTTACTCGGGTGAAAGTTTGATTCGTATTTGTTTCCCTTTTTCATAGAAGGGTCAATTTTTGTTTTGAATCCCTTCTTAGGAAAGGCCCCTCGAATGTCTTTTCATAAAGTTTTACTACTTCGTACAAGTTTTACGTACGTACGATTCAGCGAAGTCGGCACAGACTGAGAAACGCTGGGATACCTGACATCGAGAGGTCCGAGGAGACAGGTACCCTAAAAGATTCGTTCCTATGACCTTACCAAACGGTAAAGGAGGAGGTCCCCTAGAAGGGTTGGGTCCCTAGTTTGGACGCAGAGAATACGGAGGACGTAATAATCGTCCGTCCAAGGAATGATGGTCGCGGTGGACCCTTCCGTGTCTCCTACTTTCTTGTAGGAGTCTTGAGGCCGTACTCCTACGAAGATCCTAACGGTCTACAGAGATGGAGAGACGACGCAGTACGACCGGGGCACTAGTACCTTTAGGAAAAGCGTAACTCAAAATTCGACGTTTCCAGGAAGATTTACATACGTACCTATTTTAAGAAACCCCCAGTAAAAACACTTTATGTAGGTCTCAAGTACCGTATAGATGTAAAATTTAGGAATAGTAGTCTTATTGGCACCACGAGGACCGTCACAAGTCATGAGACAACAAAACCAAAACCATACGTCTGTATTTCGGTGGAAATGTGGTAATTAAATCTCCGAATTGAGTGAACGGAACCGACGGAGTCACACCACGCACAGTGTACCACTTTCCCTGTCCGATCGAAACAGTGAATGGTGTGTCCTCGAGAAGATAGGGGTGACCCCCAAGACGGGTGGAGCGACCTCCGAAAAGTCTCAACCTTTGTTATCGTAAAGGGTGAGAGGGAGTCCTGTTTTGGTGTATTCGTGTCAAAAAGTACCGAGTGGTTGTTCCGTACGAGAGGACGGTGTCAAATTGGAGGTCTAAGAACAATCCTACTGAGTAAAACCAGGTACTGAAGCTAAAAGATGGACCAAGGGATACGGTTAGAGACGTAAGGTGGGTGGGTGGGTGGGAAGACTGCAACCTGGGGGTACCTCGACATTTTAGAAACAACGTTGTCCCAACTTTCACTCTCTTTTTAGAAGAGGTACAACAACGACTGACGACTAACGACGTGTTGTACAGAAACGAAAGGAAAGATTGACTTAATTAAAGTTCCTAACAAAAAAGAAGTAGTAAGTTAAGGTTGAACATTCGGAAGGACTCGAAGGTGAACTATCTACGGTCATCGCAAAATTTGGTCCCGACCCTGGGCCAGAGGGAGAGGTAGGAGGTGTAGTGGGGGCCCGTACATACCAGACGGACACCTTGGTGTCTACGACACGAGACGGAAAAAGTTTTGTAGACCGTGGGTGAGGTAAAGACTCGAAAGATTTTAGTGCAGACCCCTTTGACTCTTCGAGGAAAACTTCCTAATGTAATGCCGAAACTAAAAATAAATATTTTGCATTTCCTGATTATATATAGTCAATCCTGTAAAACGAAGGTTTCACGTAACATCGTTTTATTAACCTTCCGTCAACGCCACACTTTATATACTGTCGAAATGTCCTGTATTTTTCGTCGAAAAAGAAACATTATCACATTAACGGAATTTGGGGTGTTAGTATTAACAATAGTTTTTTATTAGGGTTCCTTTCCGATTATATTCCACTCGTCTGATAATATTCTCGAGATTATGTGAGCTAAGGAACTTGTCGTTTTCGCCGAGAGTTAGAGGGGCACGAAAATCACAGTCAGTCTCTCGTGAGTCAGTAAAGACACGTAGTTCGGGCGTCATAACTAAAAAGGTGACTGACTTTGTCGGTATATTCGTATTTAAAACGTACTCGGAAAGTGAAACATCTGAGAGGAAACCAGTCTACTGTGTACTACACTTGTACTTCGGACATATTATTGTTACGTACCAGTTGGACGTCCGTAATTTCGCACCCGAGAACGTCAAGACTTCCTGTTTTCGACCCAACCCTTCACACGGCGGAGCCGCGCGTCCCGGTCTCTTTTGTTTATAGCAGAGGTAGAACCGTCGGACTCACGTTAACACAAAAGATGAAGGGAGGACATAAAAGTGTAGAAGAAAAGATTTTTAGGGACGGTGTGTGTGTGTGTGCGTACATGTGCGTGCGTGTGTGTGTGTGTGAGTAAGTGTTCGTAGACTGGGTAGAGGTGAGTGAGGTCCATTCTGACCTGAAATACTTCCCTCAGTGACCCTACGACTGATTGGAGCGAAGGACATGGAGGGAGACCAAAAGAGGTACAACAACCCAACATAAGGTAGGAATTACCGTAAAGAAAACACAGCCGGGACCTTTTATTTGTAACACATTACTGTAAACTATTCTAGACTCTAGTCGGACTTTTTTTTTTTTTTCGGAATAGATTTCTACACCAAGCAACTATGGGTCCCTGTTCTTTGTGGTCGAAATGGATTATCAGTACAAGATAAATGGGACGGAACCGGGCCAACGTCTAGAGAAATGAACAATTATCAAGAAATAGAATGTAGAAATGCTAAATTTTACAAGTCACACCTCGTGTTAGTAAGACAATCCTCTAAAAAAAAAAAAATCACCTTTGTTCCCCGTTTATATTAGGATGGGAGTGTACAGAATAGGATTCACCGTATAAACGAGTGTATTGAGTCTAGGTCGATGGGACGGGACAGTGTGTGGGAACCCGGTAAACTACATTAATTAAATATAAGGTTGTACTTCTTAAAAGTAGTGACTCAACTTAATCGGACCTACCTTTTAATAGATGATTTTGATTTTTAAGGGTAATCGGTTTGTCTCAGTTGGGCTTCCTTCATGGTAAAAGAAAATTTATTTTTAGTACCACGTCTGTTTTTGAAAGTGATTACCTATTAACGTCTACGTAAGTCGAAAAGAGAAATCCATTGGTAATCCTTATTGTCACTGTCGTAAGTGACACTTCGAACCATTGGACCTCCTTCTCACCACGACTTGGTCCATCTTTGGTGAGGTTTGAAGTCACAGAGTCCTTCCTACATTTGGAGTGTGTAACCGTCGTAATCGAATACTACTCACATTTGTCCTAGACTAAATAAAAATTTGTCTTCTCCAAACGTAAGTGGACCTTAGAAAGATACCGGGTATTTCTCTATACCTGAGATGGTAAAAATTAAGAAAATTATAAAGGGAAAAGACCTCCACTGATTGACGAAAAAAAGGAGACTAGCCGAAGTAGTTACGACGAGCAATAAACTTTTCTCAAAACTTGTAATAAGAAAAATAAAGGTCAACTACCGTAGTGTCCTCTATAAAGATGAATTTTGGTTTCAATAATATCGTTCGTCACAAGAGACTTTACTCAAGACCGGTTCCGCTTACTCGTTTTACTGTGAACACTCAGATTCGAACAAGAGGTTCGACCTCACACTCCCCCTCCGGCCCAAACAAACAAGAATGTCCTTTGTCTTTAAAGCACCTCTTTTATCTTGTTTGAGGTGGACCATTACGAAATAACTTACCGGAGAAGGGGAAGTTTAACCGAGTTTATGGTTGCCCAATTTCATTCTTACATACATATGTATATCCACTAAGTAAAACAACATATCATCTTTGGTTGTGTTGTAACATTTCGTTAGTATACAGTTATTAAAATTTTTTCCCCCTCTACAAAAGTACAATTTAATTTTCGGTATTTTTACTATTCTACTGAGGAGTAGAGTCAACTCGTGGGTGACGACTTCGAGGAGGGAATTAAATCCTTTACGTAAGAGTCGAGACCCTAGGACCCTCTACAATGTGTCTCTGTGCCCCGGACCCTCTACTTGGTCCTACCACGTGGGTCTTTGATCTTAGACGAATGGGCTGGTAATCGTCTCCTACGCTCGCGGAAGAGAAGTAAGAAAAGAAACAAAATAGACAGAAATTTACGGGTGGGGGTGGTAACAGGGGAGTATAAAACTAATATGTTGTTCACTTTTTTTATCTAAGTCTCTGTACCTTCTCGACGATCTCCCAACCGTCACCAGTAAAGGTACGGGTAACGGAGTCTGGGTGGGGGGCAGATTTTTACTGAGGACAGGTAAGTCACCGGACAGACCTTACATCACCGGTCGAGATGTAAGAAGGTCGGGACACGACAGGTATATGCAGGAGAGCAAGAGGAATTCAGAGACACCTCTCTGGTAGAGTACTACCCTCTCCTCCGGTCTTCTGAACTACCGTTCTCAGAAGGGTTCTCGAAACCCCCTAAAAAGTAGTACGCCACTTATGGGATAGAACGAAGGGAAAGAGACAGGATTACACTTGGACCAAGGTGACTCTCCTGGGACCCCTCGAATCCTAATAGGTATCTAGTCAACACTTCAAATCTAGGTATCCAGAATATCTGACAGGTGTCAATAGTCTTTGTCTGTCTGTGTATGTCTCTATGTGTGTATGAAGACTCGTAAGGATCGCGAAAGGAGTCTCTTCCGTTTCCGTGGGGTGAGGTCATGAGAACGGACCTTTAGGGTACCTGTCTCCTCGGACCACCCGACGTCAGGTACCCCAGCGACTCCCAGCCTGTGCTGACTCGCTGAAGTGAAAGTGAAAAGTGAAAGGACGTGACCTCTTCCTTTACCGTTGGGTGAGGTCACAAGAACGGACCTCTTAGGGTCCCTACCCCCTCGGACCACCCGACGGCAGATACCCCAGCGTGTCTCAGCCTGTGCTGACTTCACTGAATCGTCGTCGTCGTCGTCGTGAAAGGACCCAGGTTACCCATAAATCCTTACTCGTAATACACTACGACTACTTTGTCGGAGAAGACTAGGGTCTAGACCGGTCTACATTACCACTACACACACACACACACACACACACACACACACACACACACGCAATTCTTTTTCACTATTTCTCTTTCTTTCCCACTCCCTCTTGTCCTCCTCCTCTGAGAACGAATGATTCACGGTTTGTCCCTCGATCCATAAATATTGCCGACGTACTAAATTAGAAATTAGTAGAAAGACTCAGTCATCGTAAGAGAAATAAATTTTTAATTCAAAATACTTTTTGTCTAAACCTCCTTCCTTCCTTAACTGAACCGTTCTAGAGAGTCGACAATTTACTGATCACTACATGAGTCCCAAACGTATAACCAAAGAAATTGAAGTTTTGAGTACGAGAAAAGTGACATAGTGTCTCTTCGGGGGAAATGTGATCGTCTACGGAGTACTATGTTTGTAACCATAATTGAATCGTCTCTTTTACTCCTCCTTCTCCGAACAGACGCGTCCGAATCGACCCCGTACCAACCAATTCAACGGGGACCAACCTCATATTCATAAAGTCTAACACCCTTTTATTTAGACGACTGATTGTCGAACTTCATCTCCGTTATAACGGTCATACTTTAGTTTCGTAATTGGGCTTTGTACAGTGTGTCGAAAGAGACGGTACCTTTACCAAGAAGGTAATCCAATAAAGACACATGTCTCCACCCTGGGAACACAAGTCTCTTTGTCTGTGTACACGAACCTCAGAAATACTACAGACAAGGGAAGGGAACCTTACGAAAAGGGAGTTCGCAGGTATACCGAGTGAATGACTGAGGTCCAGAGACGAGAACCGTAGAATAATCGGTCAAGAAGAACTTGGTGGGAAGTTTTTTATCGCGGGAGGTTGAGGATGTGGAAACCGTGTGGAATTCGGGTGAATGAGGGAATAAAATCGGTGTCGAGAATTATGGTTCACTGTTTGGTACGTAAGAGGACCCATAAACAGGTAAAGGACGGAGGGAAAACCTTACATTCGGGGTCGTCCATTATCTACGCACATGAGAGACGTCCAGAGGTTCGGGGACTCCGTGACGGGGGTACCCGTGTAGTTGTAGGGATGAGACTTCCCTCGTATTTACTGAGGTAGAGGGATAGGTTGTCTCCTCTTTGGAGTAGATCTTTCTCTACAGGGAAACTAGGGTCCTACGACGAGTCCTGTTTCAGGAGTCACAAACTCGTTTTGTCCTTTTGAGGTACTTCCCTGGGAACATAGGCGAACAAAACCTCGGAAGGGATTTTCTAAGTCCTAAGATTTACACAGACAGGGGAAGAAGTGGAGTCTATCTCCGTCCTTCGTCCCATCCACGTTTCAAACGACTGGCTCCATGGCCCCTCGTGGACCAATTGTCTCGAACCTAAGATATTTCCGTGTGTCACCGAATACTATCTGTTCGAAATATCTTATTGTCGTTATTATCGGAAATAAATTAAAACCATAAAGATATCAAAACATGTAACGGAAACCCGTGTCACGTTGAAATTATTTATTTGTGTGTGGAAGATTACTCCCTTACTTTAATGTCTTAGAGATGGTTGGTGTCTTGTTGTCGGGTAGTGATGACGGACGACGGATTTACTCTTCGTCCCTTAAATCCAGTGTCATAACTCTTCATAACTGTGAACTCCTGGGGTCACAGTACGTTTCACCTCCTCCTCCATCTCTTCCCGTACCCCTTCCTCCGTGTCTCTGCGGATTTCGTTGGTGACTTTTACCCCACGACGGTTCTTTGGAGATAAAGGAAAGAGAACATTCAAATGTTAGTTCAATAAATTGATAAACCATGGATAATACTAAACGTACTTCTATTGGTTTGACAATGAAAAAAGGGAATCTTAAATGAGTAATAGTCTTAAGAGGGAGAAATACCTACGTAACAGAGGTAACTAAAAAGATTTTAAATAGGACGGATCTTACAATGTATGGACTGGCCCTTGACGTAACTAGATGGTCTCGTAAACAACAATGGGTGTAGAATCTATCTTCCTCTGACTCCATGACTTACCACTTCATTGAAAGGGTTTGTGTAAAACCATTTTCGTAGTCACTGTCCTAAACAAAGATTAAAAGAAGACTTAAACCAATTATAATGTTAAAAAACATTCATTGACTCTTGTGTTGTATAAAGTTCGAAACTTTATTTTGATAAATCGTATTTTCTTTTTTCGGTCCCGTATGAAATCCCAGCAGTCTTTCAATCACTTTCTACAAGTAGTCGGATACGGAAGAAGCCAGTACCGTATACGAGGCACCACAGTATCAAAAGAGTGACACATCAGGGGAAGGGTCTTAGAGGTCCCGTCCGTGACCGATGAAACAGAGACTAAACACTGGGGACGGGTAAACATCTTTTCTACCTATTCGTTCCACTTTTCTGTCGGAAGACTTACCCTCTTTTATTATCGTTTACTTCGTTGACTCTTTGTCGATTAGAGTTTTTATATGTTCGTTGAATACGTCGAGTTCAGGTCTTTTTATTTACTGGGTTAGTTTTTTACCCGGTTTCTTGATTTATCTGTAAAGAGGTTTCTTCTGTATGCCTACCGATTGTTTGTGTACTTTTCAACGAGTTGTAGTGAGTAATAGTCTCTTTACGTTTAGTTCTGGTGTTACTCCATGGTGAAGTGTGTCCAGTCTTACCGACACTAGGTTTTCAGATGTTCGTTATTTACGACCTCTCCCACACCTCTTTTCCCTTGGGAGGATGTGACAACCACCCTTACGTTTGACCATGTCGGTGATACCTCTTGTCACACCTCTAAGGAATTTTTTGACGTTTATCTTGACGGAATACTGGGTCGTTAAGGTGACGACCCGTATGTGTGGCTCTTTTGGTCTTAACTTTCTCTGTGCACATGGGGTTACAAGTAGCGTCGTGACAAATATTATCGGTCCTGTACCTTCGTTGGATCTACAGGTAGTCGTCTACTTACCTATTCTTTCGACACCATGTATATGTGTCACCTCATAATGAGTCGGTAATTTTTCTTATGTAAACTTAGTTAAGATTACTCCATCTACTTTGACCTAGGATAATATGTCTCACTTTATTCGGTCTTTCTTTTTGTGGTTATGTCATATGATTGTGTATATATACCTTAAATCTTTCTACCATTACTATTGGGACATACACTCTGTCGTTTTCTCTGTGTCTACATTTTTGTCTGAAAACCTGAGACACCCTCTCCCTCTCCCACCCTACTAAACCCTCTTACCGTAACTTTGTACATATGATAGTACATTTTTTACTTAGTGGTCAGATCCAAGCTATGTCCTATGTCCTATGTCCTACGAACCCCGACCACGTGACCCTACTGGGTCTCTCTACTATACCCCTCCCTCCACCCTCCCCCCAAGTCCCAACCCTTGAGTACATGCGGACACCACCTAAGTACAGTTACATACCGTTTTGGTTATGTCATAACATTTCATTTTTTTATTTTATTTTTTCCTTTTTTTTTTGTCTTTTCTACCTTCTGATTTATTAAACTTTCAGTTACTGTTACTCTAAACGAAGTATGAAAAAACGATTTTATAAGGTTGTCGGATTATTGGTAGTTTACTATTAGAAGATACGTGGGAAGGAAGTTTTTTCTCATGTCGAGAGCGTACTGATCTTCAACAGTTTACTCTCTTAGTGTCAAATATTTTATTCAAAGGTACGATCAAACCGAGGAAATCACACTCTTCGTCTCCATGTTCCTCAACGAAGTTCAGTCTCCCTCGGATAATACTTATATTATAATATTCATAAGTACTCCTAGAGACTCTTAGACGGTTTGTTAACCTCGAGTCCCTTAGTCGAAACTCTTCGGTAGCCCTAAGGTATGGTACGAGGGTCCCCGAAAACAAGTATCATAGAGTCGAAGAGAGGTACCTAGACGGAGAAGGGGAGGGAGATGTTTGACCTCCTGAGATTAATAAGTGTCAAGAGATATGAAAACCGAAAAATGTCAGTAGAACTGGTAGGAGAAAAATAAAAAGTTAGATTGTAAAATCCTCGAAGGGTCCACTGCGATCACTATTTCTTGGACAGACGGTTAAGTCCTCTGTGTTCTCTGTTCCCAAGCTAGGGACCTAGTCCTTCTTTGGGACCTCCTCCTTTACGGTTGGGGGAGTTCACACAAGAACGGACCTCTTAGGGTACCTGTCTTCTCGGACCGTCCGATGTCAGGTATCCCAGCGTTTCTCGGTCTGTACTCACTTCACTGATTCGTACGTGCGATTGTAAAATACCTCCAACCCAACCCAAAAATTAAAAATAAAATATAACCTCATATAACTAAATGTTACAAAACAATCAAGGTCCACTTGTCGTTTCACTAAGTCAATATGTATACGTATATAGATAAGAAAACGTCTAAGAAAAAGATTTATGTCGAAGTCACGAGTACTGATGTCGAGAGAGTCAGGGATTAAAGTGTAAAGTTTCTCTTCATATTAACCAAGACTAGTAAATAAACCCAGTGTTGTGTACGTAGAAGATTCTTTCTATCTTAATTAAAACCCGATCTTATGACACCTCCGAAGGAAGTCTTTCACCCGGGTCGAGTTCCAGAGTCTTCCCCGTATTTCAAATCTGTGTCTTGCGACGTTTTAAAACATTAAGACGAGTTGGGTAAGTCCAGTAAGTCGTCGGGTTCTTATCGATGTATCAAATTAGACATCTTCTATATTTATTATACCTTTTAAACATTTTATACATCTGTCGAAACTCTCAGACTGACATAGTCAACTAATTATCAACTCATATATTTATATTTTCTATCAAACTTTATGAGGATTTTTACTTTGAAGTCAAAAGTCTTTTAGTACTTTTCAAAACTTTTAGTTGAACCTAAGAAATTTGACTTCATGTTCACCGTAAGAGTGAATTACTATTTACAAGTGATAACAATTTTAATAAAAGTGACTCTTATTCTAAAACCCTTAGTCATTCAGTGTCGACTATCTAATCTTCTTTTAGAAATTTTCTAAATTTATTTTTTGATTTAATATTGTCATATAGAAGTGTCTCATCTACTCTTATGTGAAGTGATTTAATACTCCGTACGGATTGTCTTTCTTTTGTACAATAAGGGTACAATATTAAGTCCTGTTTCTTTGTACAGAAAAAAAGTAGGAACACACAGACGACAGTTCGAGTCTTGGACTGTGGATAAACACGGTTATTACAAACCCCTTAATTTTTATTTACTTTTACCGGAATTATAAAACCCTTTACCTCGTCTTACATTTGCTCAAACCCTTCATTTTTCTAAGATCAAGGTTAATGAATTTTTAATTTGGTCGATTTACAGACCGAACTCACTTCGTTAGCGGTCTATTTAGTATCAATCGGACATTGGACAGATTGAAGTCTTCACTGTCAGTGCCAAACCCCGTCCCTTTCTATAAAGTCCGTCCGACAGGTAGGTAACGACTCCCGTGAGACCCTCTAAGATCTACTAAAGTAAACTCCTTCAACCACACACATATACACAGGGGAAGAAGGGGGAATTTTTGTCGAAGGGATGAGTGAGGAGGGTCAAACCCCTGGTACTCGAGGAAGTCCCCTTGTTGACATAGAGAGACGAAAAGGTAGAAGATCTGTCACGGATCATGAACAAACGACTTACTTATCTAAAAAGGTATGTACCTGTTTTAATTTTTAGTGGATCCTCCTACCTTTATCCCAGGGTCACACAACTACATGAACACTCTCGATGTCAATATCCTTGCTAACGATTGGAAAGGTCCCAGCAAGGTGTATTTCCAGTAGACTGCACGAGACGAAAAGGCCAGTGTCAGTAAAAGAAAAAGTAACGAAAGTAGTGGGACTCACATACTAAACGTAAATATATGAGGACGAAACCTCTTCCGTTACCGTTGGGTGAGGTCATAAGAACGGACCTCTTAGGGTACCTGTCTCCTCGACCACCCGACGACAGGTGCCCCAGTGTGTCTCAGCCTGTACTGACTTCACTGAATCGTACGTACATACGTGACCTCTTCCTTTACCGTCGGGTGAGGTCATAAGAACGGACCTCTTAGGGTCCCTACCTCCTCGGACCACCCGACGGCAGATACCCCAGCGTATCTTAACCTGTGCTGACTTCGTTGAATCGTCGTCGTCGTCGTGAGGATAAAGTATTTCGTGTACTTAAACGTGTATCATCCGGGAGTTGTTAATAAACTACGTTTTTCCTACCTTAGACTACCTCGTTTTCTTGTTACACGAGTTTCCTTTTGGACCTATAACTTTAGGGTCTTTCTCTTACGGTATCCTGTTTCCTTTTCGTCTATCCTCAATGAATAAGAAAAACAAAAAAGTAAGAGTCCCGTGGGATAGGTGAGAAAATAAATAAATAAAAAACAACCTTATATAAACGAAATGTTACAACATTTCGTCGTTACTGTTTTAACCCGGTAAACATCTCTACATCTACCTGGATCTAAGACAGCATGTCTCACTTCATTCAGTCTTCCTTCTTTTGTTTATAATATATAATTACGTATATACACCTTAGATCTTTTTACCACGTCTACTTTGATAAAGGTCCCGTCCTTATTATCTATGCCACTATCTCCAATGAATAAGAAATCCCCCTTCCTCTACTCAGTCCTTCTGGTCTTATCTTGCATGAGGTATAATTTGAGAGGTACACCATCCGTCGTACTACGGACGGGTTTCCACAGACACAGGATTAGAGACCGTGGACACTTATACGACACACTGTACCTTTTCTCGTTCATTCCAACGTCTACCTTAATTCCATAACAATTAGACGACTGATATTGTCTCCCTGTAATAGGACCTCATAACCTACCTCGGTTAGTTATCCCAGGAAATTCGTCTTCTCCCTCCACTTTCTCAGTCTCAATTTCTTCCTCTACACTACTGTCTTTGTCCAGTTTCACTATCCTACATTCTTTGTGTCTGACCAAAACTCCTACCTTCTTTCCCGGTACTCGGTTCCTTGCACCCTCAGGATCCTTCATTCACCTTTTCTGACCTTTTGTCTGAGAGGGGTTCCTCTCTCCCGTCTTATTTCTTTCGTCGACACGGTCGTGGACCTAAAATTATATTCTATTTATTATGTTCTATATTTATTATACTCTATTTAAGTTTAACATAGATGACGATTTCTTACTTCGATACGGTCGTGGACCTAAAATTAGGTCATTAAATTCTATTTAAGTATAACATAGATGACGATTTCTTACGTCGACACGGTCGTGGACCTAAAATTAAGTTATTATATTCTATTTAAGTATAACATAGATGACGATTCAAACGTCATTAAGCAATGTCGTCGTTTGTCCTTTGATTATGTATGGTACCCTCAGATGGTCCTTTACCGTGCACACATGGATGTTCGAATGGTCGAGCGGATCCACCTCGAGGGTAGTCTGGGACAGTCCACTTCCAAAAGGGTAGACAAACAAAGGTGTTCGTTTCGATTCGGGTAGTTGGTGTATATAAATGTTCAACCCCTCGAATCGGATCTATTGTTCCCTCTTGTCATCCCTTCTTTGTCTACCTCTAAGAGATGAAAGAGTATAGTGCTACTACGATCTACTAAGTTCCTACTGACTGTATGAAGGATAGTGAAATCCCTTTTATAAGTCATATACACGGACCTCTATCTTCATTCAAATTCAAGACATTCTGGGTCTATTAGAATTGTAGTATTTCGGATGAATTTTAAAGTTTAGTAAATTTCACGAACCTATATTAAAAGTTGAAGACTTTTAGAATGATTTTGTCATTGTAAAATGTGAGGAGAAACATAACCCACAAAAAAGAAGACGACGGGGAGACTTTTAGTAATACACGATAGGTCATTACTTTTACTATTAGTCGGAAGAAATTTTGTAGATGTGTTTTTGTTTGAATACCAAGGGTTCCCCCTTTCCTCCCTACCTCCTCCCTATTTGACTCTCTAACCCTAACTGTATTTGTGTAACGACACATATTTTACCTATTGATTATTCCTGGATATATCGTCTCCTTTGAGATGAGTTATGAGACATTACCGGATATACCCTTTTCTTAGAACTTTTTCTCACTTATATACATATTGACTAAGTGAAACGATATGTCGTCTTTGATTGTGTTGTAACATTTAGTTGAGATGAGACCACATTTACTTAAATTTTTTATTCGGTAGATATGTCACAGAGGTGTACTGATATGGGGATTTTTGGTCGACACCCTCCACACTTTACTCGTTGGAACCCGAGACATGTATCCTTAGTTCGAAACTCTTCTTCGAATGATCCCTTATTTCTAGTTTTGATTCCACTGTTCCCTTTACCCGGATTTTATCTCTGACTTCGACTTTGAGGTTCGGAGTTTATGGATTTTATTTTTCTATTATAAATGTGTAGACTTATTTTTAGTGTGTATCGTACTTTTTAAGGTGAGTCTTTTCTGTGTAGCAACTTGGAAACACACGGACCTTCGTCTCGGTCTTGTTTCTCCTAAATATGTACGAGACATGGGGGAACGAATAAGATAAAAATAAGAAAAGACATCTCTACGAAAGTGCGTGTATTTTCGAAAGTCTGTGGATATTGAAAATACGTTTCCGTTGTTTTAAGATCTTCCTTTGATGACTATGAATTATGATAAATGTAGGTGTTAAAACTTTGAATTAATAACCCAAACAGTCACGTAGGGGAACAAAGTATGGTTACGGTCTAAACGACCCCTCTTCTTTAAATTACATTTAACTCTGATTTGTGTCCGTTCCTGTAGTTTATAAAAATCGAGAGTATAGGAACCCAGTCCCTTAATTGAGAGTCTATTATGACGTATCTACCGAACCAATACTAACATTACATGTTCTCAAGGTATCAAAATAAAAAGTAACTAAACAGAGTATTTTATCTTTTTTTTTATGAATCTCCGTTGTCGTGATCTGACATGAGACTCTCTAAACTTCCTTCGTCTAGACGGAAAATGAAAACTTTTGAGACCCACAGTCACTCTTTTTATCCTTCCTTATCCTTGGTATAGAAATAAGACCTCGAAATCCAAAGTAGGTCGCCTAAATGTATAGTCAAAATGGACCGCGAAGTACAAGACAGGAGTAATCATCGACCGTACTCGGGGTTCGAAATGTAAACTTGTTATAATACGGATTTGGAGTATACATTATTTAAGTAGTTGAGTAGAAAAAGGACTAGTAAAGTAAAACGTCGTTGACCTTATGCCATTGTGCTAACAGTGAACGATTAAAGAATGACCCGAGTTTGGTACAAATTGTCGTAAAACTGCAGACCTTCACATTTTTAGTTCAGTGTCAACAACAAAAAAGAACGACGAAACACATAAAAATGAGATGTACCAATATTTTTTCACCCCCTTCCCGGTCCTAAACAGGACAGTTCGCTGGGTCCACCTGTCTTTTAGTGTCGTCGCCGATATTTTGTGGAAAAAGGAAGGTGTACTGCTTCTTACATTTTGTCTTTACCTTTCCTTCCTGCGACTTTTCTTTCGTTCACTTAACATCCTGTAAGTCTTGACGATTCTTACCCATTTGTATAATGGGAAGAGGAACCATATTGTATGACAAGACCCACTTAACGTGGATTAAAAAAAGAATAATACGGTAAACTTCCTGTTTGAGTAAGAAGTATCTTTAACGAAGTCCCGGATTCCCGAGTACATTGAACAAATTAGCACTAACAATAAACTATTGTAATGGACCATTAGTGAGATAGGTTTCGACCCACTACTCGATCGTCGGTACAATTCGTCTCTACACATTTCTGTGTTGAACTATTGTTGGTTGTCCGGTTGACGCGACGGAAGGATTGTTATGTCAGGGACTAGAAGCCTCACCGACCAAAACAAAGGTGAGAGTGACGACACGTCAGTGTTCCTTTCTACTTTTGTCACCTGTCGAAAACTTCGGTTGAGTGTTAAATAGTCTTCGTTGGGAACTACTCCCGAAATCGAACTAAACCCCAACTTCCGAAGGGTCGGGAACTTTTATCTGGTAGATAGATTTCACATGTGTTTGGTGATGAATGGGAACTCCTCTCTCTTTTGTCTTACCGGAAACCCCGAGGGGCCCCTCCACTGTCCCAGTAAGGCTACCACACCACTCCAGTCTCCGATCTCCCGTCGGACCTGACGTCTGCCCCTCCCGGGTCCCCACACGTCGGTCGAGGTTCGGGAATCCTGGTCTGAGGAGGGACTCCTGAAGGGTTCAAGTCACATCGAGAAGACTACGGTCATTACTGGTGCCGGTGTCTCCATCAGACTGACACACCAGGGTTCAAAGGGTCCGGAGCTCTCGTCTTCACCCCAGATATCTTCGGGTAAGTTCGCGATTAAGTCGAGGATGGGTACGGAGACGAAGAGACTACTTACTGTGGAAAGAGAAGTTGGTGACGGAGGGTAGGGAGGTGGAGTTACGGTTAAGGAAGACGGGAAAAGGACGGTGCCGACATGAACATATACGTGACCTTTAAAGATAGAGTTTCGGGGAGTAGTCTGACGAGGTCTAATATCGAGACACATAGAGGAAATTAGGAAGTTGTCGAAGGGGATTAGGAGTCCCTTTAAACCCCTCACAAGGAAAGTCGGTAAATGGGTGGGAGTTGACCCGAAGGGGTTGAATACTCGTGTTGACGTCGGAGTCCTGGACACCCACGGTCACCCCGACCCTCGGGTCCACGTTCTCATGTGTGTGTGTGTCAGACAGAGGACGGAGAAGTCGGTTGTCATTTTCGACGGTAACTCTGTTAACGTCTGTTTCGAACTCGGTGATTAGGGTGTTGGTTAATTCTGGGTTGGTCCAACAGACAGGATGTCCGTAGGACAGTTCTACCCTGTGAAGGACGGGGTGGTCGAGAAGAGGATAGTCTGTACACAGAGGTTTTACAGTTTAAGGAGGGATTCCGGAATCAGTGGAAAATAAAAAAAACCGGTACGGTCGTACCGAATACCCTAGAATCAAGGGACTGGTTCCTAGCTTGAGTTCGGGAACCGTTACTCTCGTTCTCCAGGATTGGTGACCTGGTGGTCCACTAAGGACAGTGAAATAAGTAATTTCATGTGTGAAGTTTACTAATGGAAAATTGCGAGCAGGTTCGGTACTATACATAAAGAGTTGAACGAACCCTACTTGAAGTTTAAAGACCGACAGAACTTCTTAATCGAAAAGACAAAAAAATCGACTTCTTAACAACTAATGTCATAATATAACCAACCAAAGTTGACATGTTGTATTACTAAGTCATAAAAATATCTAATATGAGGTAAAAACCAATGACGTTTTACGACCGATATAAAGGGACACGATATACTATATACGAACATCGAATAAATAAAACATGTATCGTCAGACATGGAGAATTAGGAGATGGGAAAAGAACATGAATGGGGATGAAGGGAGAGTGTGACCATTGGTGATCAAACAAGAGATATAGACACTCAGACAAAGACAAGAGAATTTAAGTAATTAAAGAAAAAAAAAAATCTAAGGTGTATATTCACTATTGTATGTCCTAAACGGAAAGAGACAGACTGTAAAGTGATTTGTATTATGGGAGTTCTAGTTAGGTACAATATTTACCGTCCGAAAATAAGAAAAAATACTGACTTATCATGAAATCACACACGCACACACGCACACACACACACACAGACACAGACACACACACTGTAGAAGAAATAGGTAAATAGACAACTACCTGTGAATCCAACGAAAGTACAGAACCTTTGGTACTTATCATGTCAATACTTGTATCTCTGTGTACATGGAAAAGTCTAATTACAAAAACAAAAGAAGTCCATGTATGGGTCCTCACCTTAACGACTTCGTATACCACCAAGACAAAAATCAGAGAACACCTTAGACGTACGACAAAAGGTATTACCAACGTGGTTAAATGTAAGGGAGGTTGTCACATGCTCCCAAGGGAAAGGAGGTGTAGGAGTGGTTGGAAACAATAAACATCTGAAAAACTACTATCGGTAAAACTGTCCACACTTCACTATGGAGTAGTACCAAAACTAAACACAAAGTGGCTACTACTTACTATAACTCTAAATAAGTACATGGACAACCGGTAGACATATAGAAGAAACCCAGAAGACGGGTAAAAAAATTAGACAAACCCAAGGAAGACTATAATACAACATACTTCACACATAGTCAAGTCAAGTCAACGAGTCAGCACAGACTGACAAACACTGGGGTACTTGGTGTCGTACGGTCCGGAGGGACAGGTAGTGGTCGAGGGCCTCAAATGGGTTTGGGTACAGGTAATTCAGTCACTACGGTAGGTTGGTAGAGTCGGAGACAGTAGGGGAAGAGGAGGACGGGAGTTCAGTCGAGAAGTGTAGTCCACCGGTTTCATAACCTCAAAGTCGAAGTTGTAGTCAGGAAGGTTACTTGTGAGTCCTGACTAGAGGAAATCCTACCTGACCAACCTAGAGGAACGTCAGGTTCCCTGAGAGTTCTCAGAAGAGGTTGTGGTGTCAAGTTTTCGTAGTCAATAAGTCGTGAGTCGAAGGGAATAACAAGTTGAGAGTGTAGGTGTGTACTGATGACCTTTTGGTATCGGAACTGATCTGTCTGGAAACAATTGGTTCATTACAGAGATGAAAAATCATGCGACAGATCCAACTAGTATTGAAAGGAAGGTTCCTCATTCACAGAAAATTAAAGTACCGACGTCAGTGGTAGACGTCACTAAAACCTCGGGGTTTTTTATTTCAGACTGTGACAAAGGGGACAAAGGGGTAGATGGGTGGTACTTCACTACCCTGACCTACGGTACTAGAATCAAAAGACTCACAACCTGAAATTCGGTTGAAAAAGTGAGACTAGAAAGTGAAAGTAGTTCTTCACACATATCTAAAACCTACAATTGGGGGATAATCGGTATAGTAAATTCTAAATCGAAAAACCCTAGACTGAAAATATTCCACAACATGAGTAGTTAAACGAACTTCACAGAGTGACTTAGAAGGGATGTCAGGACTCCAACCATAACAGTAATTGGGACAAAGTGTCTACTCTTTTGACACCGTGTCGCACAAATTGAACAAGTTCTGGTGAGTCGTTCATTCACCGTCTCTGTCCTAAATTTTGACCGGGTCTGATGTAATGTGATACGACAGTGAAGAGTAGATTCGTTGACGTTTTACATTGATCAATAGGGTTTCCAGGAGAAGTAAAGATATCGAACACTAGACAGAGTCTGATACGACAAGTCCATTTACTCAAAAATAAAACAGTATAAATACGTCTAACGGAATTGGTCTTTTAAGTGATCATAAATACAGAAGTTCTTCAGTCTCATCTACCTTTTCTTTACTCGGTCATTTAGATTTTGTGTAAGTCATAAAAGAGAGTAGAACTATAATCCGAAAGGCCCTTAGTCATCCCCTCTTTCTCGAATTTCACTCAAAAGACTCAACCGACGGTGACCTTCATCAAATGTTCCTACCTCATTGCGACCTTTCTCCCAGACCCTGTGTTCTTTTAGTGAGTCACCCTAGTCAAACCCTCGTGGAGATTTCCAAGTTTTAGAAAGTGGAAGTTATTCAAATATCGATTTATACTTGAAGTATGTAATGTATTGATTCAAATTCTGTCACCGGGTCTTCTAAGGGTGAGTACTAACCTTTTATCCCAACATAAATCCGGAGTCTCTCGGTAGTCTCCTTCTCTGGGTTGACGGTTGTCAGTCAAAACCCCCTTCCTGACGGATTGCCCTGTCCTTACTCACTGGGTACTTGACAGGGTTACCAAACGTGCGTATCAGTGTCACCAGTCTCTGAGGTTATACGAGTTCAGAGTTGTCTACGAAAAACCGGCACTAAAGTCTGGGTAGAAGAAAGGGGGACACGGAGATATAATCATTTTGAAGTGCCTACCTTAAGTGTAACCTAGGAACAAGTAAAGTAGGATATGTACGGTTTGGGTCGACGATATGTTGACGTATCTCTTTAAAACACGAAAAATTTTTTTATTTATTGATCCAAAATTATGAATTCTTTTCGTATTATTATATGACTAGTTGTGGTATGACCCTTTTGAAAGTTCAATAGTCGGGTCTTTGTACATCTTAAGATAGTCTTGTATTCGTAGGAATTAAAGTGTTCAGAATATCATACGTAAAATAAATATCGTATCAACATCAAAAAAAGGTTGAATGTACTTAGTATCTCAGCCTGAAAAAATTTTATATTTTACGCAACCTTGGATATTGTATATGAATTGTTTTAATGGATCACGTAAAAGACACTTATCATAGGGCGAGAGAAGGGGAAGAAAAGACTGTTGTTCTCACGATAACGAGTCTTTTAGTGGGAAGGGAGAGTGAAAATAAACTGACTTTTGTCGGTTCAAAGATACCCGAAGGATTCCATCCCACCGAGTCGAGTAGACTATACTCTAGTGCAATTTCTACTAACACCGTTAAACAAAGGAGAACAACTCTTTGGTGTACGACAGGGGTCTTTAAGTTAGTGTAGAAATCTCTGAAGAAAACACACGAAAAGTAATAATATTTCTGTATGGTACGTGTTGAACCTTTAAGTTTCTTAGCGTCTTCTCACAATTTTTCTTTTAATGTTATGAGGAGATGAAACAGTACTCTAATCCCCTTTTTTCACAAAGTGAGAAAGACAAAAGTCATAAGAATTTTGATTTTTAAGTAAAAGTTAGTGAGCCATAGAATCTTAAGGCCAAGTACTGACCATTACAAAACCACAAAGAAGGATGGATACAAAATCAATGAGTATCTCTAACACAGACATATAAATTTGTAAATTTCGTGTGAGAGACATCATCAGTCCCAAAAATTAAATCGTAGGACAAAACTTACATAAACAGTTCGACACGGAAGTCGAAACTTAAATTCAAATAGACACATCTAACTCCTAATTATACAAAGGAATTCTATGTGTATTAATATCTTAAACCGATAGAGAACGTATGCTATGTACTTAATTCTTTTTATCTCAGTTTTCACCTCTAAGACTATCTTAACTATAACCGGAAACTAAACACTTTGGGTGATTTATACGAAACTTAATGTGTGCACGTGAACGTGTGTGTGTGTGTGTGTGTGTGTGCTTACGACTATGCAATCGCGGAGGATAGGGGAGACGGACATTCAAAGAAGGACACGTATAAGGGTGCCGAGTGAGGAGTGAAAAGAGTCCAATTCGAAGTGAGGAACCTTTCTCTACTTTGATTTTTTAATGTCAGATGAACCGTTTTATTTTATTTTACCATCGGGGAGTTGGGGGGGGTGTGTGTGTGTGTGACAGGGGACGGGTGACGTGTAAGGACTAACGGGAGTAATGTTGGTCTGTCCTGCAACGTAGGGTAACCAATCATGGAGGGTGGTGATAGTGGTGGAGGGTGTGGGTGCACATTGGAGATGTTTCCGTCCTTGAAACAAAAGAAGTGGTACCATAGAGGTCATGGATCTTGTCACAGACCGTGTATCATCCAGAAGTTGTTCACGAGTGGCCCATCTCCACACGTGTCCTGGTAAAGAACAGGAAGTACGGTGGGGACCCAGACCGGAGACCCCGGTCGAACGACTAAAAGACGAGTGACCGTCCTTCCTGACTGAAACCCTCCATGAAGACCTGTCAGGGTGCCAGAGATGTGTTATTCAAGTCCAGTGAGTTTCACGTTAGGTCTTGTACCCGAGACCTCGACTGAAGACTCAGACTGAGGTCAGACGAGTGAAGGATGGATACACCTACACTCGGCAAAGAGTCAGAGAGTTAACGACACTCGTCAGTTTCTAAATTATAGGCACTCTGAGAATCTTCTTCCGGACCGTGTATCCTTTACGAGATGATGTCAGTCAACGATAATTTCCTTTAGTCTCTCGACCCTTCATCCTTCCGTCCATGTAAAAGGGTCACCTGAATTTGTGGGTCGAAAACAGTATCGGAGGTGAGTGAAATCGGACAGAGAAGGTCTTTTTACAGTGACTTGTTCCTCCCTACGACGTCACACACAGGGGATCTCCCATCCATTGTTCATCTCTTAACTCCAGACCTGTACCCCTTTACCAGTAAAAAGTTTCTCTCACTTAACGGACCAATCGTTTAATTCAGAGTGACAATATTACTTTTTTAGACTCTTATTATGGTAAGACTAGGGTTCTGACCCGAACACCTTGTGTTCTAATAAGGGACTCACACAACAAAACCTACGCCACTCCCGGGGTATAACACGGATTTGACACGATTTGAGACACTGAGACGGTTCATACCAGTACAGACCCTCTAGCTTCCTATTCCAGTAGTCAATATAAATGGGTAGACTGAGGGGATAATTGGACATAGGAACCATGGATAGAACCCCAGACAACCTACGAACGTCAAGTTATTTATTTATAAGTTACCTACTTATCTAGTTATTTATTATGTAAGTTATTTATTAGATCTACAAGTCTCACGAATATATATACACATGAACACACATATATTTGTACATGTAAACACATGTATTTGTGTATATGCACACATATACACATATATATGTGTGTGTGTATAAGGTACATATGGTGTTTCTTAACAAGATTTCTTATTTTCTTCCTTAGATTTAGACTAACTTATTCGACGTTTACAGAAAGGTTTTTTTTGGTAAACGAGAATAATAGTCCACACCGGTCTCTTCCTAATAATCTCTTCAAGGATCCCGAGTTCCACTCGAAAGTTCCTTTCCACTTCGAACCCGTCCATCTCTTTCCGACCGGACCACTTTATTTACCTTTTACAGTCTTACCCCTGGAGTCCATCAAGAACTAAACGACAAAATATCTTTTTTATTTCGGAGAGTGGATGGGACGGATCACTTTTGGGAAGAGTCCAAGATTCTTAAACCGTACTTCAGGTCCAGACGGGTCTCGGTCGGGTCGGACATCACACAAACTCTCGACCCACTGAAACCCCTGCCGAAACACCCCCACAGTGACGGGAAGATGTGACTGAAGGAAGTCCCTCTTTTTAGTCCTGAGGTGTTTTTAAAGTCTGAACTCCGAAAAGAATCATTGTAGATTGGGGTACAATAATTATGAATACAAATCATCAAATCAAACAAACTTTCCCTTCAGGTACGTAAATGTGTAAATGTACACACAAGATTCTCCTTGTACGATAAAATTAACAATAGGTATAACGTTAACTTTATGAGGGGTCAAATCTTGGATAATAACCCGAATTTTATAATTATTATTGAAAAAAGTAGTCGTCACAAAAAGAAGTTCAACCAGGAGGGTCTCGACCCAAAGTACACCATTCTGACCGTCCACTCTAAAGGTAGACTGAAACTGAGGTAATTTCATTCGAAGATATTTGTCTGTAGTTAATGTTGGTCAAAATTCCCAAAATTTTTCATTAGGTTGTCACGACGAATTGATTTACTTAGGGTCCTTCACTAGAGGTCACTTAATTATCTCGGCACACACCTGCTGAGCGATACCCGGACTCAATTACTGACTTCTTCTAGTTTAATTAATGTTCACAGAGGTTCCTCAAAGGTCCTTCTTACGAGGGAATAGTCAATTTCAGACAAATTTCGAAGTACAAGTTTCGGACATGTAGAAGATTAACAATTTTATAGTTCATTATTACCCCTCTCTTTCCGACGAGACGGGAGAGGAAGGTTCACACCCAAAAGTCTACGTAGTTTCGCAGAGAGGGGTGACCCTTTCTTCTTAGGGGCACTTCTGTGAGACTAAGGGGTCCGGAAAAGTACCTGCCCATAGGTCGACCCAAACATAGACTGGGTAGTCGACTCAAGGGAACCGTTTCTCGGTGTCCTCTGAAATTACTTCAAAAATGTCAATTTTTCACAGGCTTTCTATTGAAATTAACCTCCACTCCCTATCGGAACACTCGTCCCAGTCTCTCTTCGAACGTGACTGGTCCTTCTTCTCAAGTTTCAGTAGTTTGTATTAAAACGTGTCTGCCATTCCTATATACCTGTCATCCAACAGTCGGTTCTTGAGGACCCGCTCGATTAAAGGGGTCCTATATTGTCTCCCCGTAGGAAGTCCGGGACAAGTAGGTGTGATAAAGTCCGGAAGTACTTAGTGGGAGTTGGGTCTAGACCCGAAACCGGAAATGTAAAGGGACACTTAACTAAAACTCTACTTCTAAGGTATAAGACTTGTGTTCGACGGGACATAAAGTAATAATAGCACTGGTTCCTATTATAACCACCCACGGTCCCGACCTCCCGAACAAACTTATCGTATTGGTCTCTCACTTTACCGTCGTCATATCTTTTCCTTTTTTCTCCGTCTAACTTTCATTTTCCGTTTATTGTCACGAACTCCTCCTACACCTTATTCTTCCTCTTGAGTGTGTACTTTTAATAGAACACGAACCTTCGTTTGTTCTGCAGGAAGTCATCCGACTACCCATTTATTTCACACCATGTAACATGTTACCTTATAATAAGTCGTAATATTTCTTTACTCGATATTTCGGTACTTTTCTGTACCGTCCTTGAACTTACGGACAATGATTCACTTTCTTCTTCGGTTGTGTGTGTTGTTCAGTTTTGATATTTTTGTCATTTTTCTACCCATCAGTAGTCCCCAATCCCCTTCCCTCCCTACTTATCCGTCCCGTGTCTCCTAAAGATTTCGTTACCTTTATGAGATGTTATGACATTACCACCTATATATAATAATATTTAAACAGGTTTGGACATCTTACATGTAGTTCTCACTTGGGATTGTATTTGGTACCCCAAACCCACTACTATTTCGCAGATGCATCTAAATAGCCAACATTGTTCACATGGAGAGACTACCCCCTACAACTATTAACCTCACCAATATGTATGTACCTTCGTCCCTTTAACCCTTTAAGGGTGTGGAAGACGACACTTCGATTTTGATAAGACTTTTTATTTTAGATAAAATTTTTAGTATAATATGTTTATTTTCCTCCACCCGGAGACCCAAGAGACAAAAAGTCCACATGTCACCCTAAAAGACATCAGAATTGTAGAAACTCGATGGGGAATGAAACTAGACAAGTACTTAATTAACTAAAGATAGTAGTTGTGTACAAATGACTCTCCGAAGAAGGTTTGTTCGGTACTCGGTCCGGGACCCTTCCGTCGTTCCTGAGGTGTAGACAACGGACACTGGTGTATAGGACTTCTGTATCAAACAAAGTCGGACTACGTCCCTCTTAGGGTCACTGAAAGGTATAAAACGTACTAAACCTTTCCTCTACGAAGATATTATAGGGATTGATCATGACCGAAACTGAAAAGTATTTTAATAATTTCAAAGTAACTCGTATATACTACTTGGTATTTCTCGATCAGTTGACTGTGAGATCAAGAACAGTCTGAAAAAAGTTATGAATTAAATAAGTATACTGCTCCAAATGAGACGGGTTCGGTAAACAGGTAGGTAGTCCAGAAATTTATTCCATTGATTATGTGTCGAACGAACACTTAGCTCAAACTTATCCGCCCAAATGACTCCAACTAGGAAGTCCATGTAGGATGTCGTTACGACCTGAAGAGAAATTTCATATACTTAAGGTCTCTTCGTAGTCGAGAATAACTGAAAGAAGTAAAGTCGGAGACTCGATTATACGGTGTAAAAATACATGACAGACGTATCACTCTACTCCGTTGTCTGACACTTTCAGTGTCTCAGTGCACCGTCCGTCTGATACCATAAACCTGACGACATTTCAGGTAGTTTCTATTACCTTTCATCTATTTTATTTTAGTGTCCGAGCATGACGTGGGTGGGCTCGACCTTAAAGTCACATCTCCGTGATTAACCACGGTTAAATCTAGACGGACTACCATAGAAATACTCACGTGAACGCCCTACTAGCGTCTTCCCTTCAGGTATTTTGCGACTCCGTTTTCCACACACTACTGAAAATCACCTACAAAAATTCGTTTCCCTGTCTTGACAACAATTCAACGACCTCGTCTTCACAGATGTCCCGTGAGGTTTGCTGACACAAATTTTTCTCGAGGAGACAGCGAAGAATAAGGTCTCTCATTACCTACTCCCTGTCGTTTCGACTACAGGATGTTGTGTCCCCGGTCGGAACGTGTCACTTCACAGGGGACTGGGTCGTACCGAGAGTGGACAGGACGGTCTGTAAGTGTAAGTACTCTTTACAGTACAAATAGCACTAGACTCGACTATTTGAATTTAGATAAACTGTAGACTTAGGTCTATGTAAAACCATGTCTCATTTATGGGTGACTTAAAAGGTCCTTACGTAGACGAACCACAACTGCAGTTTACTCCTGACTTGAAACAAAACAAGTCGAAACGGTGGTTTGAGTGGTTCTGAAAGTTTACAACGACCACCATAAATACTACGAATAGAGTACAAAGACCTGGTGAGAGAAATGTTACATTAGAAGTACGACGACGACGATTCAACGAAGTCAGCACAGGCTGAGACACGCTGGGGTATCTGGCGTCGGGTGGTCCGACGGGGCAGGGACCCTAAGAGGTCCGTTCTTGTGACCTCACCCAACGGTAAAGGAAGAGGTTACGTACTTTCACTTTTCCCTTTCACTTCAGCGAGTCACCACAGACTGAGAATCGCTGGGGTACCTGACGTCAGATGGTCCGAGGAGGTAGGTACCCTAAAAGGTCCGTTCTCATGACCTCCCTAAGAGGGATAACCATGCTTTTAGTCTGACGAAGGGAAACAGAAAATTATATACCAAAAAAAGAATATTTAGTAGAAGAAAAGAAAGAGGAAATACCATATCAACTTTCAAATATAACTAGAAAAAATTCTTTACATCACATATCTATCCAATATCGTGAAGTAAAGTCCGATGATTTCCCTACGATATTTTTATTAAAAATACTTATTCATCCACACCCAAACTACGTTACCGGGTCACGTTCCTTTCCTTCCGTATTCCAAGTACCACACGTCGAAAGTGTCACTCGGTACGTACCAGGACCGGTGACGTCCCGTGGAGCCAATACAGTAAAGGTATACCACAACTAATAGGGACCTTATGGGGAGGGTGACACCCTTACGTCCACGAAGTCCCTAGTCCTCCCTCCGGAATTGTAAGGGATCCAAGAAGGGTCCTGTGAGGTCTTGGGTACTGTGTCGGGAGACACCGGGTCGGACCCGTTGTGTTTAGTCAGTGGGTCCCAGTTCGACAGGGGAGACTAAGTAGTACGTAGGAGAGGGGCAACTGTACCAAGAGAAAAGAAGTAGTCGAGGAAAATTGAGGCCGGTGTCAGAGACGGAGACGTTCTACAGAGTAGAAGTTCTCTTATTCCGTCCGGAAATAGTGGACCGTGTAGAGGAGCCCTTCCGGGGACTCAGACAATCTCGTCACTCCCGATCTCGAAACACAAGTCAAGAACCACGTTTGAGTGACGAACCCTACGAAAGAAAAGACATAATAAATGTATCCTTTTACTCCGTTCTTTCCCACTCTCTGTATATCAGTACCCGGTATAACTACTACAAAAACAACGGTAACATTTCAGATAGTTTCTATTTCCTTTCGTCTATTTTCCTGTAGTATGGTGGGGTAAGGTGTTAGTCGACCTGAGAGTTACAGTTCTGTTTCAGGTCCACTCGAGAGCTTCATAAAAATTTTTGTCCTTTATCCGAATAGTGATGACAACTTTGTCATTAGTAATTCTCTCCTTGGTTCTGTCTCATGAACCTTATAAGGGACCTTCAAAAAGGGAAGTCCCCTCTCTTTCGTCGTAGTGTCACTTCTTTTACTCATTTGGAGCGGAGTTTAACGTTGCCGCCACTGGAACCCTTTCAGTGGTTCAGAACCACAGGAATATACACTGTGTACTAAGCATGGGTGGAAATTCCCAGTAAGCCTCTTACTACTCTCTCACATTTGTAGATGTTACGTGGTTCGTGATAGAATTCGTGGAATATCCATGTAGTCCCTGTGTTAATCTTATTTCTGGACCAGTTCCAGGTTATCCCTAAACACTATCTCTACCCTGAACTTGGGTCCGTTAAACTGAAACCTCTAAGACGAAAGTTGTAGATACGAGACAACGGAGATTCTTTCCACAGTTGTGATACCTGACGTTGAGTGGTCCGAGAAGACAGGTACCTTAAGACGTCCGTTCTTATGACTCACCCATCGGTAAGAGAAGAGGTCCTCTAGAAGGGTTGGGTCCCTAACTTGGGTCCAGAGGACGTAACGTCCACCTAAGAAATGGTAGACTCGGTGGTCCCTTCGGGTATCACTCACCATCGATACAATGACACACGGGAAAAGAAAGTGAAAGGAAGAGGACACACCACCTCCCTTCGTCTCTCCGTATCGGAAACGTCCATGACTTACTTCACAGCCACCCCGAAAACGAAGGGGTCGGGTGTGACGGGTCTGGACTTAGAACAGTACCACTGTTCGATTCGATACTACGTTATAAGTAGGTACGTCCGGTGATTCTCTGAACCAGTGACACGGTGAGTTTGAAGTAAAAGGCTAGTCAAAAGAATATAGGTGATTTTACACCCCTTTATTTTTATAAAGATCTAGTCTTTCAGTTGTGTGGTCTTAAGACAAGGGTTAATCAGTGGGTCGAAGTAAGTCCAGTCGATCAATGGAAGTGACTCTGAACGAAAGAAGTGGACATTTTACTCGAACAAAATAAAGTTACTAGAGACTCTGGGGAAGGCGGAACTCCCAAGTTCCTACGAGAAAATCTCAGGACGTGGTTTTGGTCAGATTGAGACGAAAAATGTGGGGACTCGATTCTTACAAAAATTACAAAGAATTGTAAATTGTAAAGAATTACCAACTTTTCCCGAAGGGGCTACCGACTCTACCATTTCTTAGACGGACGTTACGTCCTCTGGACTCAAGTTAGGGACCCATTCCTTCTAGGGGACCTCTTCCTTTACCGATGGGCGAGGTCATAAGAACGGACGTCTTAAGGTACCTGTCTCCTCCGACCGTCCAACGTTTCTCCACTGTACTAACTTGTTGATTGTGTGTGTGTGTGCGTGTGTTAATAACTTTTCTTTAGTTTTTCACTTAGTGGAAAAGTACCGTGTACTTACTGTACTTTAAGTCTAAACGTAGGATTTTACCAAAATAGTCTTCGGTCGGAACGAGTAAACAAACGTATAATCCAGACCGACGAAAACATGGACTGCTGTCTCCCCTCCCCAGTGTTGTCTCTCTCGGTGTTTCAGATTTTGGAAATGATAGTCCGTGAATGGGTTTTTTCAAACGATTGGAACCTAGAGTTACTCGTTGTTCTCTTTTATAAAGGTCCAAATCGAAACAAGACGAAAAGAAAGTGTTTCCTTTAGGTCTAACACAGGACACAAGTCAGTCACTTTGTTTATTGGGACTACTGGCCCTTCGTCAGGGGTCTCAGTTCTTTAATGTCTTTCGGGGCACGACCGTCGGACGGGTGTCTTCACCGGTACCACCGACACACTCGCCGTCCCTAAACGTCTAATAGAGTCGTCACCCTCGGACAGCTTCACGGGGAGACCACCAGCTCCTTCGGACGAACTACACGGTGTCGAAAGGTAGACATTGTACGGATTTGTGAGTAAAGGTTTGTAATAGAGACGGACCTCCCTATTAAACGACATTACACCCTCATTCTTTAGGTCCTCTTCAAGTCGGTCAGTAAGTGAGATAAAATAATTTTTTTTTTTTTTGTGTCTTTTGATTCTTAGGACCTTTACCTTTACAAAAGTCCTTTCGGTCAAACGACGCCTTCTTTTTTTAGACTAAAAAAAGACTAGTCCATCCTCCGACCGTACTAAATCAAGTATTCGTATACTTCTCCTACTTCTTGACCATTAACACTCACACACACACAGACACACACACACATACACACACACACCAACACCACCACCACCAATAATCTGATCTGAGGTTTTTTCGATCTGTCAAATCCACCATCTCAACCTCTATTTAAATCTATAATACTACTGATACGTCTGTTAAACCCCTTCCAAGTCCCTATTGGGTCCCATTGTCCCTTCTCTGATAAAGTGCGAAAAATTGTAACTTTATATCAACTGAATGTTACAACACAATATAAGTCCATATATGTCATTGTACTAAGTCAAAATGTGTATATATTTTTTTAGATGAGAAAAAGTCTATGAAAAGGTAATATCCAATAATGTTCTATAAACTATATGGGACACGATATGTCATCCGGGAACGACCACTAGATAAAACATAATTCATCAACGTAACTATTTCTACTCGGTATTTAAGGTTTATCTTTAAATAATTCTTGAACAGTTAAGTGTTAGGAGAGTCAATGGTGTTTCTCCAAGTCCCGGGTCCGACCGGGGACGAAATGAAAGTAGTGTCAGTCGACGATCGCAGAAGGGTCGGTCGGAGCAAGTCCCGGTTCCCTGGAAGAGAACACGAGGGTCTCGTGTTCCTTGTGTGAGACAGGTCGCGAACAGTCTAATGTAACTTATAAAGACAACTAAACAGAACGAAGAGATGGTTGGATCTTTGGGGACCTTTGGTCCAAAATAAGAAGACACTTAGGTTCGCGACGACACGTCCGGTCTCAGAAACATCTTGGGTTGTTTATTTTACAAATGACTTGTGTCGGTTTATGGTTCTCCCACCCCTCTCGTCCTTGAAGAACAACTCAAAACCTGGAGAGACTTCTGTTTCTTCGATTCATAATGTCGTGTTTTGTAAAAAAAGTTCGAATTTAAAGTCTTGACTCAAAGAATTTGAGTCAAACTCCAAGTCACGTGGAGTCAATTTTTTTTTTTTTTCTGAGTTAAACAACACGAAATGAAGACTTAAATATTAATAAACGAAAATCTTTCTAGACAAAAATTCTTCTTTCCTGTCACAATGGATTTCACTAAATAAATCACCGTTTTATAAAGAGGAAGGGTTTTAATAAGGAAAGATTTTATTCATCGTCTCCTCAATCACTCGTGAAATGATTTGTTCGCCAATTGTGACTTCTCGTTCGTCACTCTTTTAATCTCGGTGATTGAAGGAAGACCTTAAGGAACTATTACTTCTACTTTCTACTGAATTTCGTTTAACATTTGTAAAATCCCTAACTTTCTTACCCTCTACTACCCCCTTTCACTCTCTTATACTATAAAACGTCCTATAATTGTTTCTTAGGAATTTATGATTGGGTCCGTTCAGTGTCCATTCTTATCCTGATCTTCAAAATTTAGAGGAATTTCTTCTTAAGTTTTATTGAATATGTATAAGGGGGTGGAAGGACCTCCACCTCGAATTAAGACGGGAAAGGGGGTGGGACGGGAGGTCCTACTCGACCTAAAATGCTGAACGAAGGTCTCTTGTCTCACACTTGTCCCTTTTCATCTCGAAGGGTCACTTGTTGAAACCGTCCGGGATAGAATTGGTTCACTACTTCCGTGCGTAGGGGTCATTCGAAACATCTCTAGTACTTGGAGGACTATCCTATCCCACTCTCCACGAAGTGGGGACGTCGTGAGGGAGGTTTGGGTAATTGACAACTTAGTTCTATTTTTACCATCCGTCTAGATCTAACCCCCTGTCAGATGTCCTAAGGATCAGTCTTGGGGAACCTTGAAATTCCGATATTTTTTACACCTTTGTTACTCCTTGACAGTGTCTGATCTCCTCTGACCCCTCTGTGCCGTTGATTTACACTACACCACGGGACCCGACCTAGGACTCTTTCTCTCTGTCGTGGTCACCCTTTGGATCACTTTCGGTTCGTTTCGGGCGACGACGACGACGACGGTTCAGCGGAGTCAGCACAGGCTGAGACACGCTGGGGTATCTGCCGTCGGGTGGTCCGGGGAGACAGGGACCCTAAGAGGTCCGTTCTTGTGATCTCAAATGAATTTTTCCTCCCTTTTCCTCACAGTCTTATCTATGTTTGACAATGTTGAATAGTTGGTCAAAGAGTTATATTGAGAAGACAACAAAGTCTTTTCAATTTCTTTTAAGGTCAAAAATTTACAATTCCTAGATTACACTTTGTACCACTGATATCAACGACTGTGATATAATATAAACTTTAAACGATTCTTTCATCTTGAATTTACTAGAGTGGTTCTGTTTCTTTTCTACTACTTACACAATTAATTGTCCTACCCTTCTTAAGAGAATTGTTACAAATGGTTTTTTTTTTTCAGATACAACCGTTGTTAACATCACTATTTGTTACTTTTTTTACATTTACTGATTTTATACTATATCAATTTAGTGAAAAACCTTTAAGTAAATATTCTACATTTCCCATTTTTCTTTTTATTACTTATTATACTTGTTATCCGTATACCTATATTGTCAAAACGTACAAATGAGGGTTGTTTAAATTAAACGAATTGTTTTTATCGTCGACATCTTCTTAGCCCAATTGGGAAGTAAGGGGAAGTTTGATGGATGGTTATATAAATAACAACGGGTGACCGTAACTTAAAAATATTTTAACAGAAAGTTTTGTATCGATCGTCGGAACTTGAAGACCTCTTTAACATAAAGTTAACCTTTTTGTTATTGATTCTAAATTGTTTGTCATGTTAAAGTTCATTTGTTTCCATCTATCCTTTCAGAGACAAAAAGTGTGGGGAATTGATTGTCTAGTTGTGTTAGTCTTTTTGTGTATCCTAACTCAGGGGTCCGTGAGACCTCTGACCACGAGACCTTTTCATACCTTACAGATTCTGGAGTCTTAAAAACAGTAGTAGTCAACTCTTCCTGTCTGAGTCGTTTTTCCTTTTATAAATATAAATACGGGACCAACCTAAAGGAAAGTATTCTAAAGTTCCCACTTCTCCTCCCTTCCCCTGGTTATACCAGCCCCACTTTAGAGACATCCCTTCGACAACTGTAGTTCGACGGAATACCACATCCTGTCCCCTTGGTACCCATTCCTTCTCAAGGAGATCCAGTATACGTTCTCCCTGAGAACCGACACCGTTTCTTCCTACAAAGTCTTTCGTGGACTCCATCCTTGGAGACTGTGAAGTCGTAATCGCACGTCAGTCTGTCACGTTTAGTCGAGGTATATACATTCAGGTCTTTCGTGTTGTAAGTAACCTTCCTGACTACAACTTCGTCTTCGAGGTTTTGAAACCGACGGACCACGTTTCTCGACTGAGTAACCTTTTCTGGGACCACGACCCTTTCTAACTCCCGTTCTCCTCTTCTTCCGTTGTCTCCTACTCTACCAACCGACCTAGTGGTTTAGTTACTTGTACTCAAACTCGTGCGAGGCACTCTGACACTTCCTGTCCCTTCGGACCTCACGACGTCAGGTACTCCAGTGTTTCTCGACCTGTGTTGAATCACTGACTTGTCGTTGTTTCTTCGTGTTCGGTTACTGTAACTTGAACGAATGTAGGTGGAAGACACACCATAATCTCCCACTCCCTTCGAACGAGTAGGACAAAATGAGTAAGAGGTACCTGTGGTCTGTCCCAGACGAACCGAGTCCAAGGTCACAAAAAGTCGAGACAGGAAGTACTTTTCTTCAATCACCTCTTACAGACTCGGGTGTAAGAGACTACTCTAACAAACGTTGAAAGGGATATATCCCTCTACGTCACTTGGTTCCGACAAGTCACCTAAGACTATGACCAAGGGTGTAGAAGTATTCCTACTGATCCAACGTCCACCGAGTTAGACTCGAGGGTGGAACGCGAACCAGGAGAGACAAGGTTTACCGTCTTAGGGGTAGTGACGAAATTCCGGGAAGAAAGGGTAGTGACTAGTCCCTTTCAAAGTGACTGTATCCTTTCGAAGAAATGTCTTCCTGTGGTACAGACATGGGGAAGAAGTGTGGTCATAGGTCCCCGCCGAGACGTCCGTACATGTTACACGATTCACGGACAGTGGTTCAGTTCGTACCCTGTGTCGACTCTTCGTAAAAAAAAACGTAACGAAGGACCCACAGGGGAAAGAGTCAGTTCCGTAGTGGTAGGTCCCAGGAAGTCCGACCTTTCGACCTAGAACTTGGAGGAAGAAGGACTAGTAATTAGGGAAGGTTGGGTTCTTGTGGGTATAGGACCTAAGGTAGAGATTTAAGTGAAGGATGAGGGATTAAGCTAAGAGTATAGGATTTAGGTTTGGGCGTAACGAAGATTGACCATAATCCTTGGTGGTTTGGAGGGTCGAGGAGGGAAGACTGAGATCAGAGAGATTTCGTGGACCGTACTGTAAGTCTCGGTAAGTCTCGACCCGAGGTCGGTGGGGAAGATCAGAGTAGAGACACGGCGTGTGGGACATAAGATCAGTAGTTCGCGAAGAGAAGTAGGGGTCGTAGGAGAAAGAAGTAGGGGTTTTATGTGAGGGTCCGTTTCAGACGAGACAATATTTGGGTTGAGTCTACCGTCTTCGGTTTGGAGGGTCTGCGGGGTTCGTCGAGAGGGTTGGGTGACGGTGGTCTTCAAGGGAACTGTGAGTATACTGAACACAAGTTCGGGACACAAAGACTCGAAGTCAAAGGTCTAGACATTTCATCCTCTTTTTTTATATTGTAGACAAGGTATCAACATACAGAGCTCTACTTTATTACACGACCAAAGGATCCCGACGGTATTGTTTCATGGTGTTTGGTCTATCGAACTATATCGTCAGAGATATATGTGTACTAACGAAATACAACGACCAGAGGAGTAAAGTTTACGTAAAGTTTATAGGACGTAAATATGATAACAGGAGAGTGCTACCGACCAAAAGCATAGAATAAACACACACCTACTAAAGGATGGAAGTGACATACAAACGGAAATGGTCACTTGAAAGGATAAAGCATTAAAAGAACAAAGATCAACACCGGAAAAGAAAGGGTAGATCTCTTCAAGGAAGCCGTAAACAACATTACGACCAAACCATTACGGTTTCAGAAGGTGGAAAACGAAAAGACATTTCGAAAACTAAACAGTTTAGGTTTATTCTCGGAACGACCCCTCTCATGAGAACCAACATGCAAAAAGGGAAAGTGATGAAATTTATGTAACACGATGAGGAAAGACCGGACGTCTTGTTTGGCCCATCGGACGTTGTCGTCTTCAAGTAACAGAGTGCCAAGATCTCAGATCTTCAGGTTTTTGTTCCACGACCGTCCCCAATAAAAGGAACGGAAAAGGAAGAAACGGAGAAGGATTGAAAGTCGTCAGAAACCGTAGGAAAGGAATGTCCACGTAGCGACGTTACGAGGTAGAAGTGGGTCGGTAGAAAGGAGACACTCACGGGGCAGACACAGGTCTACAGGGGAATCCCTGACGTAGGTAATCCTGTGGTCAGTATAACTTAATCACAGGGAAGTACTGAAGTAAAACTGAAATGAAGACATTTCTGTAATAAAGGTTCAAGTGTAAGAGTCCATGACTAACAATCCTAAAGTTGTACAGAAAAATTCCCCTTTAATTAAGTCGGGTACTCTTTATTATGCACGATCCAAAACTCATACACGATTCGGACACAAAAGGGTGTCATACAAGTCTTCAGAACGAGGGAGGTGAGAGTCCCTTTTAGGGACCTAGGTCTTGTCCGTTGACTTACCCGTGGAAGTTGTCTCTTTTCTGCTAACCACGACGACTGTGTCAAAGTTACACTCTGTCAAAGAGAGGGAGTGAGGGTTCACACGTAAATGTCACCTGGAAATCCCTGGGGTCTTAGACTTTGAGACGGTGACCCTGAAGGGACCACCGGGTCTCAAATTCTTAGTCGGAACGTTACGACCCCTGTCCCCAAGCTAGGGACCAACCCTTTGATTCTAGGATGTACGGTACCTCTTTGATTCGGTCTGTCGGGGTCGATCACTCGGGAACGTGACGTTGCTTCTAGGGTGCACGACGTGGATCCTGGACTCCGTCGGTTTATTTATGCATTTATAAAATTTCTTTCTTTGAGACGGTGAATCTATACTATGGTCGAGTTTCTATTTCTAAGTGTACCTGGTATAGAGACCTTGAAACGAAAGTTGACGAGGACTTTTAACGACTTTTCCGTTAATGACGGTGCACAACCATTACCTTTATTAATACTGATGAATGACTTTAATACATAAACAATATAAAGAGTGTCCATTAAAGTCCCCGGTCACTTCACCCGATCCACTCAAGAAAGTGACTTTCGTTTGTGATCTATTAACTTGTTGCATTACCTCCTTCTTTTACTGTATTCACTCGTATTCTATTATGTAGGTTCTCTTTTATATTCAATTGTACGACTAAAGAACTCTAAAACGATCTTAGAGGGATTCACTTCGTGACCCTTTCTAGACTCACAATTCTGTAACAGACGGATGAATTACTAGTAGTTTATGATAGAATCCCGGGACGTTACGTCACTGGGAGTGTTCGACCGTCTGTGGTCACCACAAGGTATCTCGGTGCTAGAAAGATCTTAGGCCTCGTCGGACTATGGTTTAGAGAATCCCGACGTGATTTCCTACAAAACGTTCTATTTACGTAGAACATTTTCAAAATCACAATGTAAATGATTACCCTTTTTTTTTTTTTTTGGTACCCTTATCTCTTCCGTTCTACATACTTTTGTCTAAGTGAACGTTTAGTACCTAATAAAAAAATCAACGAGGAAAATTCGTACCATTGTACATGTATTCTATTTGAAATGGTAAATTGGTAAAAATTCATATATCACCCGAAGGGACCACCGAGTCTGTCATTTCGTAGACGGACGTTACGCCCTCTGGGCCGAAGCTAAGGACCCAGCCCTTCTAGGGGACCTCTTCCCTTACCGTTAGGTGAGGTCGTGGGAACGGACCTTTTAGGGTACCTGCCTCCTCGGACTATCCGATGTCAGATACCCCAGTGTTTCTCAGCCTGTGATGACTCGCTGAAGTGAAGTGAAGTGAAGTTAAGTAACCGTCATTCACGTAAGTGTGACCGTACGTTGGTTGTGGTGGAAGGTAGAGGTCTTGACAAAGTGTAAGGATTAGACCTCGAGACAGGGGTAATTTGTGGTCGAAGGGTAGAGCGGGAGGGGGATCGTGGATCATTAGTGGTAAGATGAAAGACAGAGATACTCAAACAGGACGTACTTAAACTAATGAGACCCATGGAGTATATTTATGTCTCAAACAGGAAAATATAGACCGAATAAAGTGATTCGTATTACAGAGGTTCAAGATAGATATAATATTACACAGTCTTAAGGGAAGGAAAATTTTCCAACTTATTATAGGGTAATTACAAAAATAATGTAAAACAGATAGGCGAATAAGTAGTCACTTGTGAACAAAGATGGAAAACCGAGTACACGATCAGTACTGAAAAATTTACTTCTTGTCAACTAAATATTATAACCCAAGCAAAGACCATATACCGTTGCTAAACCAATACATATATAATATTATATGATATATAAGTATATATAATATATATGCTCATAGGAAAATGTAACACTAAATAATATCCTATAACTAACATCAGAGGACACGATATGTCTTCCTGGAACAACAAAGATATAAAGTATAGATTATCAAACATAGACGATTAAGGTTTGAGGATTAAATAGGGAGGGACTATTTAAACAATTGGTATTCAAACAAAATACAGACACTCAGACAAAGACAAAGTATTCATTCAAGTAAACATAGTATAAAATCTAAGGTGTGTAATCACTATATACCATAAACAGAAAGGGAAAGACTGAATGAAGTGAATCCTACTATTAGAGATCCAGGTAGGTACAACGACATTCACCGCAATAAAGTAAGAAAGATACCGAGCATTATAAAGTAACACACACACACATACACACACATATATATGTGTGGTGGAGAAAAAATTGGCAAGTGGACAGGTACTTGTAAGTCCAACGAAGTCACACAACCGAAAACAATTGTCACGACGACACGTGTATGTCCCCGTATGTACAAAAACTTTATATCGAAATGGACCTGTATACGGGTTTTCACCCTGACGACTTAGTATACCATAAGATAAAATCAAAAATTCCTTGAAAGTATGACAAGAGGTATCACTCACGTGGTTGAATGTAAGGGTAGTCGTCACACTTTCTTAAGGGAACAGAGGTATGAGAAAGGTCGTAAACAATAAACATCTGAAAAATCACTACGTTAAGACTGGGTACACTATAGAGTAACGTTAAAACGGTCAGTACTGAAAAATTCGAATGAAATTGAGTGAGGGTCTTGGGTGACTAAAATAGGTGATTAGTACCGTTTCCTTATGTCAAAGACTTATCGAGTCGATTTTTTGTCAAAATCAATTGTCAATTATTATAAGGATGGACTGCAGACTTTTCAAATCATGGAGAGTTTTCCACTCTGTATGTAATAATAACGTTAATAACGTTTACTCCTATGTTTTCAAATCTGAATTCACTGAACGGGTGTATGTAGACGATTATTGACTGCCTTGGTCCTACGTTTAGACAGATACATTGAAGATCAGGCTCGGAAAAGGGATGTGGTGGTAGGTTCGGGATGGGTAAAGTAGTTCTAGTATCTCGAAACCCCTGAAGGGACCCTCAGGTCACCATTTCTGAGGTACAAGGGAGAAGTTAGAGACCAGTTCATTGATCTAGGGTGTATGGTGTTGTTTCAACATACAATGTTGAATTCTAAGGCGTACGTCGTTGTTTCTAACTTCTAGGGTGTTCGTCGTTGATTCTGGGTTGTGTCGGTTTATTAATTTATTCACATTAAAATTTTTTTTCTAGAATGTCAGAGTACTTCGGTCTGTTAAAGAAACATTTTCTCTGAACCATTGATTCTAGTTAAAAGGGAAGTTCGTGTACTAATTTTATTTAGGAATCACACCTACAACCCCTAGAGAAACTAAGGTACGTCCTGACCATGTCGAGACATATATATTTACGTATAAATCGGGTTTCGAAAGTGTCACCCTTCGTTTGAATGTTCCGTCCCTGTGTTAGTTCGGAACACTCGAGACCCGAAAGGCACCCAAAACGTCGACACCTCCATCGATAAGTGTTCTATTTCCCTAGACCATCTCGAAATTTCCCGACGGTGCGAAAGGACATAAAAGAGGATACTTACACGACATCCTTTAAAGAGGACTGTCCAATAATACTGATGAAATTGCATGTATACTGGTCGACAGACCTTTTGTCAAGTTTAATATTTAACAAGTATTTATATGACTGTATGAACCGCTGTCGGGCACCACCGCAACTTGTAAATTAAACTAGAAACAAGAAATTTTATCATTACGACGGAAGTCTCACCCTCATTCTCTATGATATAGGAAACGTCTTTGTGTGTAGAGAAAGAAACACTCGATCGAAAGTTTATGAACGAATAAACACTTAACGAGTTGTAATTTTAGTATCGATCAAACTGAAAGAGGTACGACGAGTTCCTTATTCTTTACCTAAAAGGAGGGATTCAATTTACATCAGTTCCAACCATTCTTATACTATAATTCAGTAAAATCCCCGACAGAGGAGGAGAAGACTGGTATATTCTAGGGACCCACATACATCGAGAGTTGTGACTGGACCCAGGAGTTAATCCCCTGAAGAGTCTTCCACAACGAAGAAAAAAAACCTCAAATCAACAAAACGTTACGACACAATTACCCGAAGGGTCCACTACGGCCACCATTTCTTGAGCGGACGGTTACGTCCTCTGATTCTCTATCCCTAAGTTAGGGACCCAGCCCTTCTAGGGGACCTCCTCCCGCACCTTTGGGTGAGGTCATAAGAACGGACCTCTTAGGGTACCTGTCTCCTCGGATCGCCTGATGCCAGGTGTCCCAACGTTTCTCAACCTGTGCTGACTTCGTTGAATCGTGCCTACGTGTGACACAGGCAAAGACGACATATCGTTTCACTCAGTTGATACACATATGTGTATAGGTGTATATAAGGGAGAAACAGTGGTGCCTCGTAACTCGTCTCAAGGGACACGATGTGTCAGCCAAGAGTAATCAAGAGACAAAATGTGTATCTTCACATATATACAGTTAGGGTAACAGGATTAAGTAGGGTGAGGGGGAAAGGGAGGAACCACAGGTAAGTAAGCAAGAGATGTAAACACAGAGAGAAAAACGAAACTTTTATCCAGTAGACGTGGCAAAAAGATCTAAGGTGTACATACGGACTTATATGTTATAAACCAAAAGAAAAAGACTGAATGAAGTGTGACATGCTGTCAGAGTTTTCTATGTACACGGGGTTACAAGTATCGTCATGATAAATTTTATCAGTCCTATACCTTTGTTGGACTTACAGGTAGTTGTCTCCTTGCCTACTTCTCCACCGTTTATATACGTCACCTGATAATGGGTCCGTATTTGTCCTTGTTTCGACATGGTAAGTGTCTTTGTACCTGCCTGGATCTTCGACAACGAAGAACCGGTCTGAACACCCTGAGGAAAGTTTACTTCCGACTTCCGAAGTGAAGGAGAGACAGTTCATAGAGGTGTCTCGTACCCACGGAGGTGTATCGCAAACTCGGGTTCCACAAACCACCCCCAGGGAGTGTCGTCTATTGGAGGGTAGAATGTCTGTTCCTTTGGGGTGACAAAATCACCAAACGGCACCAGTATGTCTTGTACAGTTTCAGACCGAAAATGAGGGTCTAGGACTTAGTTGTTAAGAAGGATAAACCAGTGTCGATATAAGCAACCTAAAAAGGGGGACGTCCCAAACATTGAGTAGACACTATGTGGGGGAGTGAAGTCTATCGGATATAGGGAGACTTTAGGGACTGCGATACTGACCAATACAATACTACGTAACTGACTGTTACTCTGCCGTAATAAAGTTCTGACGGGGTCTTTGAATCCCACATGTCGATGATACAGGTAACATGAACACATAATCGGTGGGTACCAAGAAACCCACTACCTAAAGAATGGACGTTTGATAGTTTTTCCGGAAATTTTATACTCTAAACAAAGGTGACGGTCATTGTTTCTAAGTCCTTAAGGTTGAATCCTTATATCCCTCTCAATGGTTGAACAAAAATTTTTACGATAAACCCGTCCTGAACTTAACGATACGTCACAAAGGTTTTTAAACCTACAGTTCACATAGCTGGAATTGTAAAACATTTTGATTTAGTGAGGGCAATTTCTTGATTTTGACAAGAAAATTAGTACACTTAATCTAAAACTTTTTTCTATAGATAGAATTAGTCGGTATCTCCTTTACACTTTAATGTACGTAAATAAACGAGATTATAACCGAAGGGACACTGAAAGTAAGTAACCGGGATTGAGTCGATAACTGTAGTCGTAAAAGGTCTCTCACAGGACTCCTATACTGAACGTACCATACACTTCTTCATAATAAAAAAATTTCCCTCTTTTCTCACAACAGCAGTTTTTTCTTACTTTTAGGATTGAAGTTCTATAGTTTTCTAGGGTGAACGAGCCCCTGAAGAGTCTCGGAACTGATCTGATTACCTACGACACTTAGAGAGACTCGTCACCCGTGTTCAGTTCAGACACTAGGGTCGTAGTGAACAAAGGTGTCTCGGAAAGAGTTCTAATTATCGGTTCGTTCGTCACAAACGTTTATAAATAGGTTTATTTGTATTTTATTTAGATGGAAAGACAGGTGGATGTCGAGAGGTTTACAGACTTCTTTTAGTATTCCTTCTATTCGGTATTTAGGTCCGATTTATAGAATCAAGTGTACAGGGTTCCAAAATAAAACTAGGGTTTAAAGTGAAAGGAGGTCGAAGGATTGACACTGAGACTAGAACGGGATTTGATCTCGATATGACGACGACGATGACGACGATTCAACGAAGTCAGCACAGGCTGAGACACGCTGGGGTATCTACCGTCGGGTGGTCCGAGACGGTAGGGACCCTAAGAGGTCCGTTCTTGTAACCTCACCCACCGGTAAAGGAAGAGGTTATGTACTTTCACTTTTCACTTTCACTTCAACGAGTCAGTATAGGTTGAGAAACGCTGGGGTATCTGACGTCGGATGGTCCTCGGAGGCAGGTACCCTAAAAGGTCCGTTCTCATGACAAGTCAAGTCAAGTCAAGTCAGCGAGTCAACACAGGCTGAGAAACCCTTGGGTACTTAACGTCATACGGTCCGGAGGGACAGGTAGTGGTTGAGTGCTTCAAGTGAGTTTGAGTGCAGGTAGCTCAGTCACTACGGTAGGTCGGTAGAGTAGGAGACAGCAGGGGAAGGACGGGGGTTAGGGAGGGTCGTAGTCTCAGAAAAGGTTACTCAGTTGAGAAACGTACTCCACCGGCTTCATAACCTCAAAGTCGAAGTCGTAGTAAGGAAGGTTTCTTGTGGGTCCTGACTAGAGGAAATCTTACCTGACCAACCTACAGGAACGTTAGGTTCCCTGAGAGTTTTCAGAAGAGGTTGTGGTGTCAAGTTTTCGTAGTTAAGAAACCAAGAGGCGAAAGAAGTGTCAGGTTGAGAGTGTAGGTATATACTGGTGACCTTTTTGGTATCGGAACTGATCTGTCTGGAATCAGCCGTTTCATTACAGAGACGAAAACTTATACGATAGATCCAACCAGTATTGAAAGGAAGGTTCCTCATTCGCAGAAAATTAAAGTACCGACGTCAGTGGTAGACGTCACTAAAACCTCGGGGGGTTTTATTTCAGACTGTGAGAAAGGTGACAAAGGGGTAGATAAACGATACTTCACTATCCTGGTCTACGGTACTAGAATCAAAAGACTTACAACTCGAAGTTCGGTTGATGAAGTGAGAGGAGATAGTGAAAGTAGTTCTCCGAAAAATTAAATAGACTCCAATAACTATAGAGAGGGTCGTTAGAACTAAAGTCGAACACGAAGAAGGTCGGGTCGCAAAGAGTACTACATGAGACGTATCTTTAATTTATTCGTTCCACTGTTATATGTCGGAACTGCATGAGGAAAAGGATAAACCTTGATCAGACAACAAGGTACAGGTCAAGATTGACAACGAAGGACTGGACGGATGTCTAAAGAGTTCTCCGTCCAGTCCACCAGACCATAAGGGTAGAGAAAGTCTTAAAAGGTCAAACAACACACTAGGTGTGTCAGTTTCCGAAACCGTATCAGTTATTTCGTTTTTAGGTAGGTACCCTAAAAGGTCCATTCTCATAACATGGGTTTATATCAAAGAAATGAGTCCCCTTGTAGAATTGAATGTAATCCTGTCGTGAGTGTAAAGAGAAAAGACGAGTAGTAAAGAGGGGATTTAGGGAAGGTGGAACCACGGAGTGAGACCGACGAGACCAACTGTCCGGGGGAGTAAGATCGGAGTAGACTGTGCCATATACAAAGAGGTCCGGTAGATTGGGTCGGGACCTTTGATCTGTAGGTTCGGGTCTTCCCGACCACATGGGAACTAAATCTGTGGTGAGGTTGACAATTTGGTGGGTGGTGTATTAGTAAAAGATCGGTACAGTTTGACAACCCAATATTAGTTGATTTTGGGAAACCAACCAAGGATACATGATGATATTTCGATTCAAGAAGACCAGAATGTAAACATCTAGAAAAAAAATTTTGGTTTTTTCGTCCTGAAGTATAAAAAAGATAACTCAGGGTGAAATTACAGCTAGTTCCAGAAGGTCGTAAAACTCGGGTGATACCTTTTATGATCGATAGTAAAAAAGTAACCTTTACAGATAGTCACTAAACCAAAGACCGACACACGTTAAGATCATACTGACAACTAGTAAGTTATAGTAAGTTTACTAGGAAGTTTCCTTTTACCTTTATCAGTTAAAAATTGTCAAAAGAGGTATTAGACTTAAATACCAACTTTTCTCAACAATGACGAAAACTACCGACTAATGTGTTTATGGGATCTGAGTTCGTTCTTCGATCCAGTAAATGTTAATCTCTGTAACGTAAAGGTAATAACAAACATCAAACCTTGTTAGAAGTCCCTCGAATAATACAGTGGAAACCTGTCCAGTAGGAGTCTAAGAGGTAGTCGTCATTCTGTAACAAGGAATATTCCGTAGAATCGAGTTACTGTACCCGAAACCGGAAGCATTACTGGTGGTGTTTCAGGGTTGTCATGAATGTTTCTTATCGTAAGTATTAATGTTTACATTTCGGTAAAGAAAGAATAATCTTCAATAGTTCATTTTATCATAGCTTTCAACCTTTTTTATATTGTCTTCCTTTACATATATAAAAAATGTATTGTACACTTCAAATAAAATCTAGAGAATATACATACTTAAAAGTCCCCAAAAAACTAGGTAAAGTACCAAACCCAATAGTCGAAGGAGAAAGTACAACCAGACAAAGGAGTACCCTCCTGACGGATTTAACAAGAAGTTCTGATCATGGCGGTCCCAACGGGTAGGGGGAGGTTAATGAAAGTCTTAGGTCTAAAGTGAGGGTCCTAAGGACACGACGTCGGGTGAGTCGAAGATGCACCTCGTAGACGGACCTCGGTCCAAGTGTCGAAATCCGACGGACCTATTCAGAGATATGGTCCGGTGAGGTGGATATAAAAAAGGAGACTCGATAGACGAGGATATAAGGTCCAAGATTTGTGTCGTCACGATATAAGGTAACTTAGGTGTAGGAGTTCGACTTGGACCGTTTACCGAAACGTCCACGGTAAAAAAAGTTCCTGGCTTGTATGGTACGATGTTTTAGTTATATACGATATAATCTTCAATTAGTTTTAAAGACCGTTCAACTTTAATCGGATCTTAAAGTGATTTCCAAAAATAACTGACAATAATAAAAGGAGAGATTCTTCCTCTAACACACAACTTGAATGTGTCTAGGTAGGGACAAGAGAGAAAGGTTGGAGGACTCTAGGAACCTTCCTGAAAGATATCTCTGACGTCTAGACACTCGTACTCTAGCTTTGTTTCACTTTAAATAGTCTGGTATAATTCTGAAATCAGTGTGTTAGGTCAACGGTTGGTTGTCCTTACCCGACCTGATTACTTTAATGTTTAGAACATCTCTGGTAATCTACTAACCAGGTTTATTACAGTGATGACATTTCGTTTAAGATTGGATCTAAAATAGTTAAGTGAAACCAGACCCAGAAACATTGTTATAAATCTCCGTTTCTGCTACCTTTTGTTTTGTGGTTTCCCAATGTTTAACTCTTTGAGTAGTAGTAACGAGTTGAAATTTAACAATAGATCACTACCTATATTTAAACACCAAGTACTTAATGGAGAGAAACGGCTACTGTGCATCGTAAACCGTCTAGCTACGAAATTTTTAAGTGTTTACTTAGGGGTAGATTGATCAGTAGTAAAAGAAAGTGAAATCCTTTTAATTTGTACTCGATTAATTCAGAAACCCTCCACCTTAGTAAACTATCCCAATTGGATGTAAACTGGGTGACACCTACTGTATACTCTAAGGGTCGTTTTAACCACATAATATAATCGAAAGAGTAATACAACAACACTGGTCGATATTAATATTCCTCTTTTTTTTAAAAGGGAATGTCTGCTGTGTAGTAAAATCTACCGAAGGTCTATAATGTAAGGTAAAACAAAAAGAGAAATACTCTACGTTTCTAGAACGGTAGGAGGTCAATGTAACCAAGTGTTCGAAAAGGTGGACGATTCTAAATTAATGTTTGTAACTATGGTACACACACAAAAGTTCAATAAGAGTGAGGTCCCCGTTAAAGCAGTCCACCGACACCCTCTTTTACCGGAAATTTTGTCACGAAAGAGACCTCGCGAACTCTTTCCTGTCTTTCGTCCTCTTGGAGTCTTCTACTCCCGGTGCGAACTTCGTGTCAAAGTAATTATGACCTACCGTCTTTTCCTCGGTTCAGGGTCTATTACTCCTTCCTCAACGCTAAAAAAATTTCGATAGACCACTGTCCCTTTTGTTTTTACTGTAAGTCGACTGCTTACTCGCCTCAAACTGGATCGGAAAACTGGGAACTGTTAGTTAGAATGGACGATGAAGTATTTCTTAATATCGAGACGGTGAGTGTAAACTGAGACCTAAAAATGATAAGGGAAATGGAAAAAAAAAAAAAACTTATGTACCAGGTTCTTCTATTTACAAATACAACAGATATCGTCTCTCCTCCTTTATACCCTACGAATCTTCCCCCTTTTTATTGACTCTTTCTCTCTTCTCTCGCTGTTGGTCTGGTTGTCAGTATTTTACCAAATATGTACGTTAAGTCTTAAAAGTCCCTACAAAAAATACACTGACTGGTTTTATCGTTGACCTTTATTTCCTACTGGGGTAGGTGGGTCAGATCTACACTTTGGGGCTTCTGGCCCCTACTCTAGGTTCGGACGGAGGGGAGATGAAGGGTGGATGGGGGTGGGGGTTTCCGTAGTTTACTTAAAACTACTTCGGTAAGGGACAGGTGTCCGAGACTAACGTCACACACGACCCGTCCCAAAGTCACGGTAATAATATCCCTTCTTTCCCGCCACCCAGGTCCGACGTTTGACACAAGTCCTACACAATTGTCGTGGTCACGTTCGTGGTCTGTCACACGAGACGGGTAGAACGCATTTAGTCGTCCCCACTCCTTGTAGAGTGACCCCTCCTTCTCCGCTGTGGAATCCTTATTCTCTATTCCAGAAGAACCGTAACCTTCATGAAACAAAGAGACACATTAAACTACGTCAAACAGGACTCTGAGAGCTTGGGTCCGAGCAGTCGTTTTCGGTTGAAATACCTCGAACGGGTCATGTATTCAACCGGCGTCCCTGAAGAACGGAAATATCTCAGCTCTACGAAAAAGTATCGACACGACCTCTGATAGTCGTGTTCGTGTCAGAGGACCTTCGTCTTACGTTAAAGACTGGTAAATTAGGTAGGACCTAGTGACCCTCGTGTCTCGACAAAAGACGTAGACCGAACTTTATTCTCTCGGTCCAACCTCCCACACTCTTCTACCTACCTCTGAACGTCATCAACAGTTTTTGTCTTTCCTTTGTAACCTCACCCACCACATGTTTAACCGGGAAAACTATCGTGTAAAAGTTTGGACTCAGTATCCAAGGCTGACGGAACGTAGAATGACTTCTCTCTTTCCTAGGACCTTTTATTTTTCTTCGGGTTAATACTACACTTTTCGGTGGTTAGACAGCGACTGTAGAAAGAGTCATTTATCCGTAGTGATAATCGGGATTTGGAGAAGGGTCTGGACCCGGATACGGGTGGAAAGAGAACGGTACTGGTACGGTCCATGTAGGACGTCGGGGTAGATCGACCAGTTGACCAGAGACTCCACACTGGTAGGGAGAGGAACCGGACCTGAAGTAAGGAAGGTCCGGTAAGGAAGGACTGTTCGAGAAATACTCTCCAAAGACCCGACATACAAGTAGTTCTTAGGGGGGAGTTTTGTCCCACTCGAGCAATTACCTCCTTCACTCCAGTCACGAGACTGTCAGGATTGTTCTACTGTCTTAAATACTTCGTGACGCCATCTCTCTACCTCAGTAGACGTCAGATAAGTATATTATTCCGGTGACCCCCGGGCAGCAACGAGGGGAACTTAAACGACAGGAAAGAAGGAAGGACAAGACACCCGACCGAGAAGGAACCGGAGGGAAAGACTAGGTGTCTTTTAGTACTAATGAAACCTACTGCAGTATCGGCCCCATTTACCAGAGGGAAGGAGTATCCCTACCTACCCGACGAGGGACGCGACACACACTTGGTCCCACTGTTCCCTCTTAATATATCCGGTTCAGGAACCCAGTTTAAAACACATTTTAGATTTACACCTTAGGTTAGCTGTCGTAGAATTCGGATTCAATTTTAAAAATTAGACTTTTTTGAAAATTGAAATTGAAATTTTTTTAAAAAAAATTTTTAAAATATCGGCATATCAACTCAGTGTTACAACATAATCAAAGTCTACATGTCGTTTCACTTAGTCAATCTGTATATAGGTGAGAAAGTGTCCACTAAAAGGGTACATCCGGTAATGTCTCATGACTCATCTCAAAGGACACGACTTGTCATCCAGAAATAATCAATAGATAAAATATATCTTATTAGATATATATAGTTGGGGTCGGAAGGTTAGACAGGGAAGAGGAGAATGGGGGACTATTGGTATTTAAAAAAAAGATGTAGACATTGAGGTAAACAAAACATCCATTCAAGATGTTAAAGAAAAATTTCACGTCATAGGAAAATTTAGGTTACATACCATTATAAGGAGAACAGTATTGAGACACTCCACCTCCACTTAACATAACAGGGACCATATCTTAGTAGTAACGGGCTTAATAGTCCCTTCTGAGCTACCTCTACATGTCGAACCCTATTTGTTCTTACCTCGTTTTATAAACTTTCCATTTTCCCTTCTTCCTTTTATCTATTCGGTTGTTAAAAACCATAAGTTTACTCCTCTTTTAAACGATTATCTTAGGTAATCAACATTTTGGATCATTGTCCGATTCAGTTAATAATTGGTCCTTAAAAACACCCTTGCAAACACTCTTGTATTGTTTCATCTTCTCAATCAACTCCGAACAATTAATATTCTTGAGATTTTAATTGGTGAAAGGAGAAATAAAAGGTATTGATTCGAAGACAGAATCAAAAATGGATGGGATGCTTCGAGGGACCACTCGTTTTAGGGTGCAGAGTCAGTGAATTTATTCACTGGTAGAAGAGAGGAAGGGTTTTGGTCAGACATGAATTCTGATGTGGATCTCACTTTTTTCATCACTTTCACAATCAGTGAGTCAGTACAGACTGAGAAACACTGGGTTGCCTGACATCAGACGGTCCGAGGAGACAGGTACCTTAGGAGGTCCGTTTTTATGATCTCACCCAACGGTAAGGGAAGAGATCCCTTAGAAAGGTTGGGTCCCTGGTGTAGGTCAAAAGGATTTCACGTCCGTCTAAGTAATGGTAGACTCGGTGGTCCCTTCGGATGGGTTTTATTAGAAAAACTCTACGTCAAGACTCGTGTAACGTATGAATACCCAGATTTGTGTCGGGGTTCCGGAGGAAGAGGTTAAAGTGGAAGTCGATACGGGTAAGGGAGGACGAGTCTCAGAAACGTCCACGACAGGGAGATGGACCTTCAAGGAAGGAGGAGCTAACTGGATCTGAGTTGGAGTCCCGTCGAACGGAAGGACGGACGTGGTGAGGGTCTTCTTTTATTCCACAGTAAAACGTAAACATATACACCAATGTCTCGAGCATACACAAAACAGGAGAACTTTTAGACATTGAATCCAGATACTGTTGTCCGAGACACGGACCAAACCAGGTGAGAGTAAAGGACCGGTCACAGACCGTTACTTATCCGTTTAATTACTTACTCACAAAATGACGAGGTATTTCAAAGTAACTTGGTTATAGTGACTTTTTGTGGTCTCATAAAAATAAAAGACATACCAAATAATGTCTTATAACTGATATGAAGGAACACGATTTATCATCCCGGAATAACGAATAGATAAAATATGTATTACCAAAAGTAGACGATTAGGGTTTGAGAGATAGGTAGGGAGAGTGGGAGGAAGGGAAACCGTCGGTGTTCATACAAGAGATACAGACACTCAGACAAAAATAAAGTATCCCATCAAAGTAACACAGTGTAAGATCTAAGGTGTATACTCACTATAGTATATCATAAACAGAAATAGACAGACTGAATGACGTAAATCATACTTGTAGAGATCTAGGTAGGTACAACGACGTTTACCGTAATAAAGTAAGAAAAGGCAACGACTCATCGTAAGGTAACATTTATACATGGTGTAGAAATAAATAAGTAACCAGTTACCTGTAAATCGAACGAACACAAACCGATCACATTTATCACGACGATACTTGTAACCTTACGTATATAGAAAAACTTAATATGAAAAAGGGTCTATATACGGGTCCTCACCCTATGACCTAGTATTCTGTTGAGTCAAAAATCAATAAACTCTTTGGAGGTATGATGAAAGGTATCACCAACGTGGTTAAATGTAATGATGGTTGTCACATCCTCCCAAGGGAAAAAAGATGTGGGAGAGGTCGTAAATGATAAACATCTGTAAAATTACTATTGGTAAGACTGGTCACACTCCACCATGGTTTACATAATTTACGTAACCAAACGTAAAGAGATTATTAACGACGACGACGACGATTCAGTGAAGTCAGCACAGGCTGAGACACACTGAGGTATATGCCGTCGGGTGGTCCGAGGGGGCAGGGACCCTAAGAGGTCCGTTCTTGTGACCTCACCCAACGGTAAAGGAAGAGGTCACGTCCTTTCACTTTTCACTTTCACTTCAGCGAGTCAGTACAGGCTGAGAATCGCTGGAGCACCTGACGTCGGGTGGTCCGAGGAGGCAGGTACCCTAAAAGGTCCGTTCTCATGACCTCACCCCACGGTAACGGAAGAGGCGAGATTATTAATCTCTACTCATATTAAAATCCTTTTCTATGTTCTCAAAAATTGTCACTGTGCGAGACTTTGAGATTCCATAGTGTTATACATTTCGGATCTCTCAAAAATTGAGTTTATTAAAATTCTCAGATCTAGGCAAAGATGGACCCTCTCTTTATTCGATGTAATTTCTCTTTAATTCGTCTTAATTACTAAGTCCATTTTAGAGATTACTTTTAAGAGAAATTTAATATAAGAAATTATAAACACGAATTAATAAAATTTTTATTTAAAGTTCAATTAGTATAACAATATTAATTTTAATAATAAACCGGTGTGGTGTACCATACACCCTAGAATCAACCAAGGGACTGATCCTTAGCTTGGGTGTGCGGACCGTGACTTTCGTGTCTCAGAATTGGTGATCTAACGGTCTCTTCAGGGACCGAAGAGAATTAATAAAATTATTCCCAAAAATGTGTGTGTGTGTGTGTGTGTGTGTGTGTATGAAAATGTGAAAGGGCGTGTATGTGTATGTATACGTGTGTGTAAGAAAGGAACCTTACTTACTTTGTACGGACATCTTCAGACCTTTAAACATGGTACTGTGGTATAGGTAGTGGTCAAAGGACAAGAAAAATAGAAGTGACATTCTGTCTTCAGTGAACGTTGAGTGCAAATTGTTTACTACTGTACCCGGTGTAATAATATGGTTTTCCTTTTCAAATACTTCATATGTCAAGACGGAGTCTAGTTAGAAAATAGATAAGAATCTTGGTCTTTCAACCCCCAGGTTTTCGGGAAACGAAATACACTAGTGTCGGGCTTAAACACTTTGGTAAAACTAATGTGAAATGGGCGGAGATTTAAGAAGAGAATTTCCTTTCATCCACAGGACCGTCTATAACGATGTTTTATCGACGTTCCGACCTCGTCAGGACAAACACTATACAGTCACCGTCACACCCGACCGTAGTCTTGTCAGTTTAATTTGGTGGGGAATGGATGAAAGACACGGACCGGACAGTCTATGAACGTCAAAATAAAAAGTAGTGAATGAAGTGTATAAAGAAAAGTAGAAAAAACTTATTTGTCTGTTAGAATAGACAACTGGGAAAACCGAGGACGACACATAAAGTAGATAGAGTATTTCTAGACAAACCCAAGTGAATCTTTCCCTCGGGTTTATTAATTATTTGGGTAAGGGACTTACCACGGGTATCGTGACCATGAAGACTTTCTACGACTTTCATTTGTTTTGTTTTGGTCGGACTTCACACAGTTAAAGTGTCGTCCGGTACTTCTCGTGGGAGGGTCGTCTTTTGAGGGTCATTTATCCATTACTCCTCAACCTTAACAAAAGTCTGACCCAGGTCCGAAGTAAGTAGTGACTTACAACTTTAGATCTTTAACATTCTTAATGCATGTCACCTAAATTCCCCGTAAACGAATTTTGGATTTGGTGCGAGTCTCCGAGGGGTAGAGTGACTGTAACGCGACAAAGACGTACATCCAGGAGTAAGTTACGGTTTCCCGCAAACGTCTACAGTTTCAGGGGGTCCGTCCTGAGACCTCTTAAGTACCGGCCCTTTTCCACCCCTCGTCCTGAACTGATGGAATCGTACGTCTGTAGACGGGATCCGTCAAAGGATCCCGTCCTTCAACGAACGAGAAACGAAGATCGATGACGTGAAGGGAAGGGGTCGGTCGTCCGTTCTCAAGGTAGGATCGTGGGAGGGACGGAGAGGACCGTCAGGGTCTCGCCGGAGGGACTGAAGACTGACCTCTCGGTTTCGGGAGCCTGGGGAGGTTTTCGGTCAGTTTGTCCCTTCTGGACCTTGTAAGGGGGTTTTGGCTACGAGAAGTCAATGATTGTTCTGAGAGTTTGGTTGACAGTTTTTCTTGTAGTAAGTAATTTTCCAACAATCCTTTTTCTACTTATTTAAACTAAAACATTTCAAACTGAAGATGATCTGAGTTGATTTGTAACATTGGTACATCGGATGTAAAAGGGTCAAATAAGTGTGTCTGTATACTCACTGAAACAACTGATTAAGACGGATTTAGGTTTATTATTATCATGAAACATATGTCGAAGGAGGTTTAGTTGTTTCGACAAAAAAACCCCCCCACCCCCCTTCGCTTCTTAAGAAAGTAAATTAAACGAGCACCAATTATATACGATCGAAAGTCAACAGTTGTGTCGAGGAAAATTCGCCAATGTTTAGTGGATAAATTATGCAATCGACACTCAAAACGTACTCCCATTGTAGTTAATAAGGGTAGCTATCAAAGGTTTTGGTGGGAGAAAGGGGAAAACTTTTAATGGTGTAAAAGAGTTAAAGTGTGAGGTAAGAGGATACGTTTAAGTTTTCAATACTCCGTTCAAAACAGTTTATTCGAAACTTGGTAACTTTGGGTTCTTAAGTGGTTTTCCCCATCTAGACGGGGGGTCCTTCTTTTTAGTTTTATCTACCCTGACGATGGTCTTTATCCCGAAAATCCCCACCATAAATAAAGGAGAACACCTAAAAAAAAGGTTTCGGTTTCAGAACCTATTCTGTCAGTAAACTTCTAATCATATCCCTTTTCCTCTTTGAGTTGACAAGGTTCAAACTTTACTCACAAATTAGGTGTAGAATAGAACTAGTACGGAGAAAGGAAGTACAAGTCAACCAGGGTCACTTTAAGATTCAAGGAACTCCCGTCTTAATACAGACAAGAAAGGAATCCTCGGAGGTGATACTGGTCGAGTCGGGTTCTGAGTGTCTTAAAGTTATCTATGAGTAACAGACTTGAGCTTTCTTTGTCAATTGACGGTTCTTTGACCCCATTTTAGGTTTGACACAAAAAGTACTGTACACACGGACGTAGAAAGGAAGGAAACATTGAACTCGTAGGTAGTACCTCTACCGATATCCGTCTCGTATTTTTCGAACGTCTTGACTTGAGTATCGTCCATAAATTACAATCCACTCACTACGTACTGACAGCCACTAGTTCTGGGCTCCCGATTAGATCACGTCACCAAGAGTTTGAATTTGCTCATCCCGAACAATTTTTTGCTAACGATCCGAGTGGATCCTCAAAAGATAGTCCACTAGATCCTACACCGGACTCTTAAACGAAAAGAATATTATTTCAAGGATTCACTATGCCTACGACGATCTAACTACTCCCTGGTGTGACTCCCTTGGTCACGAGAACGGTTACACGAACGTTTCCGTTGTCAACAATCTTCTCAACAATATTGTCAACAATATTCTCAATGACGGGAAAGATGACTGGGACGAAATACCAAAGTAAGGAGACGAACCTATAGAATACACCTAAACAGGCTTGTGGAATGTAAAAGTCGAATATTACCAGAAATAGGACATAGAAAAGTGTTATAAGAGCAAGGACACAGACAACTCTCTACGTTTTCCATAACTAGAACATCGGACCTACCCCACTCACTATGAGACCTCCAGAGTCCCTGACTGAAGGGAAGGAAGTCCTTTGTACCTTTGTTTTGTACCCATGGTTGAAATAGGATATGTCGGTTCAGGATCGTTCGACATCGGAAGCCCTACTGGTGTCCCAGAGGTACAAATGTCTTTTTCTCTCCTCCCTCTCTCTTGTTTTACACGTATTCAGGATTCTTTATTAGAGTGGTTAAGGAGAATCTCTTTTTTCATCAATCCTTTATATTAAGTAGCTTTTGAATGTAGTCTTAAATAATAAAGAATGATTCTTACAATGTGAGTTGTGACGGGGAGAAAAGAGAAGTTAGGTGAAGTTTGAGAAGGTTTATGTTATAGGTTAAGAAAGTAATTTGGTCAGGAAAGTGATTTGGGAAGGTCTTACGATGTCACCCAACGGTACGGGAGGAGGCCCCTAGAAGGACTGGGTCCCTAGTTTCGACATAGAGAATACAGAGGACGTAACCGTCCGTCGAAGAAATGGTGATCGCGGTGGTCCCTTCGGGTGAATCTAATCCCTCACTGGGGATCACCTAGTCTGTCATTCCTTGGACGGACGTTACGTCCTCTGGACCCAAGGTAGGGACCCAACTCTTCTAGGGGACGTCTTCCCGTACGTTTGGGTAAGGTCATAAGAACGGACTTCTTAGGGTAACTGTCTCTTCGGACCACCAGATGTCAGGTACCCCAACGTTTCTCATTCTGTATTGACTCGCTGATTGTGTGTGTGTGCGTGTGTGTGTGGTTACACTCCGAACCCGACTTTAGGGAGTCACTAATGATACTGACGGTTATGTCAAGTCAGTGAGTCAGTACAGACTGAGAAACGTTGGGGTTCCTGACGTCGTGTGGTCCGAAGGGACAGGTAGTGGTTGAGGGTCTCGAATGAGTTTGAGTAGTACAGGTAGCTCAACCACTACGGTAGGTTGGTAGAGTAGTAGACAGTAGGGAATAAGGAGGACGGAAGTTAGAAAGGGTCGTAGTCCCAGAAAAGGTTTTTCAGTCAAGAAGCATAGTCCACCGGTTTCATGACCTCAAAGTCGAAGTCGTAGTCAGGAAGGTTACTTATAAGTCCTGACTAAAGGAATTCCTAACTGACCAAAAGAGAGGAACGTCAGGTTCCCTGAGAATTTTCTCAGAAGAGGTTGTACTGTCAAGTTTTCGTAGTTAAGAAGCCACGAGTCGAGAGAAATATCAGGTTGGGAGTATAGGTATGTACTGATGACCTTTTTGGTTTCAAAATTGATCTGTCCGGAAACAGTCGTTTCATTACAGAGACGAAAAATTATACGAGAGATTCAACCAGTATCGAAGAGAAGGTTCCTCGTTCGCAGAAAATTAAAGTACCGACGTCATTTGTAGACGTCACTAAAACCTCGGGGTCTTTTATTTAAGACAGTGACAAAGGTAACAAAGGGGTAGATAAACGGTACTTCACTACCCTGGTCTACGGTACTAGAAGCAAAAAACTTCTGACTCAAAATTCGGTTGAAAAAGTGAGAGGAGAAAGTGAAAGTAGTTTTCCGAGAAAACAAGGAGAAGTGGAAGACGGTATTCCCACCGTGGTAGACGTATAGACTCCAATAACTATAAAGAGGGTCGTTCGAACTACTTCGAACATAAAATAGGTCGGACCGTAAAACATACTACATGAGACGTACAATTCAAGTTGTTCGTCCCACTGTTATATGTCGGAACTGAATGAGGAAAGGGTTGAACCTTGGTCAGACAACAAGGTACAGGTCAAGATTGATAACGAAGAACTGGATGTATGTCTAAAGAGTCCTCCGTCCAGTCCACCAGACCATAAGGGTAGAGAAAGTCTTAAAAGGTGTCAAACAACACAAGATGTGTCAGTTTCCGAAGTCACATTGGTCATTTCGTCTTCATCCACAAAAATACCTTGAGAAAACGAAAAAGTGTGATACTTACGGTCTTACACTATTATTTAAGATCTTTCATCTTAGTATATCTGATAGTAAATTAACTTTCAGAGAGGGACCACCAAGTCGACCATTTCTTAGGTGGACGTTACGTCCTCTGGACCCAAGTTAGGGACTCGACCCTTCTAGGGAACCTTTTCCTTTACCGATACGTGAGGTCGTAAGAACATAAGACCGGACCTCTTAAGGTACCTGAGACATCAGTCACCCCAACGTTTCTCAACCTGTTCGTACAAACTAAGGTTTTCAGTCATACTCAGAATTTTCGGTTTTATTATTGTTAATAATAGTAAGAACTTGTAAATCACGACTCTATTTGAGAAATCTATGAAATAAAGTAGAAACGTCATTGAAATAATTCTACCATAAGAAGGGAAAAGGAGAACTTTTTAGATTACGAATTCCTTTAGGTCATTGAACGGGTTTCCGTATGTCAATGATTATTATTGTAGTGATTAGAACGTGAAGAATGAGATATTAGTTACTGTTTACGGATGGGTCAACAAAAGATTTTGCCTAAGTTGATTTTTGTTCAAGTTGAATTTCATGGAAGGCGTAGTGAGAATCTTCATTGTTTTTAGTCTTGTCGTGAGACTAAAATAAAACCCAAATAATTGTACCCTGGTCATATTTGTCTGACCGGTGTTCACAAGTGTGACATTAGTTCTACAAATATGTCTACACTCCCTTCCTAAACACCAAAAATAATCCTCAATATCAGGAACTCTATCGTTAAAACTCTTCCAAAAGTCCGTAGTAGAAATGTACACCCCTGAGAACATCTCCAAAAAGGGACGACACGTTAAGGCCACTCTTATATGTTCACATTGGACTTCCCCTTTCCGACCCAATTAAACCGTTATAATGTGTAGAGTCTTTTACATTCTACCATTTGTGCCCGAACGATTACAAGAAGTCGTACGTTTCTTACAGGACTTCGTACGATGGAACTCAACAGTTCATGTACTAAGTGTGACTTATAAACACTTTCTTTTCTTTACTCGATCTAAATGAGGGTCTTTTGAAGTTATCTATCAAAAGTAACAATCTTACTTTATCATTTAAGAAATTGGTAGGGTTTCCTACCGAGTTAAAGGAAAGGAAATTCTTATTTGGAGTAAGCGTCCAAACTAGGGACCCATTCCTTGTAGAGGACCTCCTCCCGTATCGTTAGGTGCGGTCATAAGAACGGACATACTTTAGGTTACCTGTCTCTTCGGAGTGCTCAGGCACCCCAGTACCCCAACTTTTTCTCAGTCTTTTCTGAATCACTGATTTTTTGTTGTTGTTATTTCTTTATATATAAGAAGGGTTTCAAAGATTAATAATAGTTTAACTTTTAGGTCGTAGTCTCTCTTACATTGCGGTACAAAGTTTGAGTGCTTCCAAAAACAAAAAGATGTCCAATAGAAAAAGGAAAAAACACCAAGTAAAAATTTACGCTGTCTACACTGAAAAATTTTTAAAAAAATAAAAAAATTAAATTTTTTTCTTGGGAGTAATAGACATCAATAATTATGAATTGACATCCCTCTTTGTAATGTAAACGTTTAAGTCAGGTACTTTAGGATCTATGTACTTGTTATAACTTTTAAAGACCCGAAGATTGTCTACCTTTGGTTCAAGTGTTTAGTTCTCTTGAGTTAGGTAATTTAGTTGGTCTTGACGGTCGAACAGTCGTCAACTTTAATCGTAACAACTTTTATATCAGTGTGACAAATATTCCGTCGATAATAAACTCTGATTCTGAAACTGGAAGTTTGTCTTCGTCACCGGATTTGGGTGTTTCCTTTAGTATGGATAGTAGGGAACTCATAGATGGTCTGTGACGTCGACACAAAAACGAACGTGTAGGAACACCCACCCATAATAATTTGATCGTAATATCTACTCCTTTGACTCCAAGTCTCTCCAATTCATTGTAGTAGTCCCAGTCAATCATTCATAATCTCTGGATTTGGGTCCCGAAGTTTTAGGTACAAGGGGAATATAGTGATGTCTCCATGGTCAACTCTGAGAAGACATACTAAGGTGAAAGATTTTACATAATACGACGACGACGATTCAGCGGAGTCAGCACAGACTGAGACACGCCGGGGTATCTGACGTCGGGTGGTCCGACGGGGCAGGGACCCTAAGAGGTCCGTTCTTGTGACCTCACCCAACGGTAAAGGAAGAGGTTACGTACTTTCACTTTTCACTTTCGTTTCAGCGAGTCAGCCCAGGCTGAGAATCGCTGGGGTACCTGACGTCGGATAGTCCGAGGAGGCAGGTACCCTAAGAGGTCCGTTCTCATGACCTCACCCCACTTTTACATAATATTATTATGTAATTAAGGTCTGTAACATAACATAAAATATATATTATGTTATTAAGGTCTCATAATAATATGAGACCTTAAGTAACATTAGTAACAAAACTCCAAAAGTCAAGATCGTAATGGAAACCCTAATGATGGATTAGACTTATAAATTGGTTTAAGTCTTTTTATCCAGCCCTTATATTTAAAAAGACGTCTTGGTTTTCAGTTACCCAAAGGAAAGGTTTGTCTTTCCGTACGACAAACCCATATAAGAGCTGTACACACTTTCTAACAAAAAATACAATTAAGAAGATAGTCCCTGAAGACAGTTTTATCCTCAACTACCAAAAATAAAAGACACGGTCTCCCTGGATAAATAACCCACAAAGGTAGTCTCAACCCTAAATCTAACAGGGAACTGAAGAAACGAGGATAAAAATTAGTCGGAACTGTAATCTTTGAAAGTCAAGACTAAACCCAAATCCTAAAACCTTCTAGTAAATCCCCTCCAAATCTTCCTCAGTCAGTACTTCCTCTACAAACTCCAGTGACCTAACAAGTCTACAAGTTCTCTAGATGATTGATTATCGAGTTTACCACCACTAAAGGATGTTTCGAGAGTTTTCTGTTAAAGACGTCAATTGACAATGTATAAATTTTATTAACTATCCATCGGTACAGAAATTTTTCGTTTATATAAAAATAATCCAGTTATAAATTGTTTAATCTTAGAGAGAAGTTCCCGTCCAGAGTCCAATATCTCGGATTTCGAGAGAAATTCTTTCTCATATATTTTAATTCTTATATTTCAATATATAATATCAATTATAAAAATCTTACCCTTTTCTTTAGTGTTACATAATGTTTATGTTTTGAACCCCTTTTTGGTATACATAGTGTTTAAAGGTTTATAGTATGAGAGATTATAGAGACTGTAAAAACCAATTATAAAAAATAACGAAGAAGAGTACCATGAAAACATTCCAGTCAAAGTTATTAATAACTTACTACAACGTCACAAAGGAGACAGTGTCTATTAGAGACAAAAAATTCACTATGAAGTCTTTTCAAAGAATCTCGAAGTAAACAATGACCATTTTAAAATCCTAATAACAGTTTAAACTCTTTTCGGAAATGACTCAATCAAAATAATTTCTCTACATTTTCGTAAAAAGTGTTTGATCGAAGATCGTAACATGTAACATTAACAACGGAGACGGTAGGTGTATGGAGGTTCACGACTCACGGTAACTTGTTGAAGGATACAGGTACATATAGGTACAATGTTCCACCATTCCTACAACGAAGTTTCAAGAAGGATACAGTTCTATAGATCGTTGTTACATTGATAAGTGTCCTCATTAAATTCTGGTGTATTTCTGTATACGTTTAGTCCTTCGTTGTCAATCTTGACCTGTACCTTGTTGTCTGACCAAGGTATCCTTTTCCTCATGCAGTTCCGACATATAACAGTGGGACGAATAAATTGAAGATACGTCTCATGTAGTACTCTTTGCGACCCGACCTTCTTCGTGTTCGACCTTAGTTCTAACTACCCTCTTTATAGTTATTGGAGTCTATACGTCTACTATGGTGGGAATACCGTCTTTCACTTCTCCTTGAGTTTTCGGAGAACTACTTTCACTTTCTCCTCTCACTTTTTCAACCGAACTCCAAGTTGTAAGTCTTTTGATTCTAGTACCGTAGACCAGGGTAGTGAAGTATCGTTTATCTACCCCTTTGTCACCTTTGTCACAGTCTGAAATAAAACCCCCCGAGGTTTTAGTGACGTCTACCACTGAAGTCGGTACTTTAATTCTCTGTGAATGAGGAACCTTCTTTTCAATACTGGTTGAATCTATCGTATAAGTTTTCGTCTCTGTAACGGTTGTTTCCAGACAGATCAGTTCCGATACCAAAAAAGGTCACCAGTATATACCTACACTCTCAACCTGACACTTCTTTGGTCTCGTGGCTTCTTAACTACGAAAACTTGACACCACAACCTCTTCTGAGAACTCTCAGGGAACCTGACGTTCCTCTAGGTTGGTCAGGTAAGATTTCCTCTAGTCAGGACCCACAAGAAACCTTCCTTACTACGACTTCTACTTTGAGGTCATGAAACCGGTGGACTACACTTCTGAACTGAGTAACCTTTTCTGAGACTACGACCCTCTCTAACCCCCGTCCTCCTCTTCCTCTACTGTCTCCTACTCTACCGACCTACCGTAGTGACTGAGCTACCTGTACTCAGACTCACTTGAGACCCTCAACCACTACCTGTCCCTCCGGACCGCACGACGCTAAGTACCCCAGCGTTTCTCAGCCTATACTACCTCGCTGACTTGACTTGACTCGACTTTCTGTAAGGTGATTTGGTTATGATTTATGTCAGGGTTGAGTTGAAGGGATGTTTACGGGTGTTGGTGAGGTTCATGGTGGACTGGTTCCCTTTCACTTACCCCTCCCCACCCATAGTTTTACCTTTTTAAGTCGCCTGTTCGATCGACGACAATTTCATAGAGTCATTTCGTACAGTAGTCCACTTGCGTCACAGTCCTAGGGAGGTCCCCAAAACTTCTCCGACATGGTAACCGGTGTACACATAGACAATTAGGGTTTGAAATTGAAAGGGAAGGGGGTGTGAAGGAGAAACCATTGGTTTCAAACAGAAGGTACAGACACTCAGACAAAGACAAAATATTTATTCAAGTAAACATAGTAAAAAGACCTGAGTCACACATTCACTGTAGTGTACCGTAAACAGAAACGGACAGACTGAATGAAGTGAATCGTACTCGTAGAAGTCCAGGTAGGCACAACGACGTCTAAAAGTCGGGATCCATAACTATCGACAAAACCTTCGACAGAGTGTCGAAGAGGGAAGTCCAAGACACCGAGTTTGTGAGTGGATATGTGTGCGACGGAAACACTCCGGAGAGTTTCTCCTGGAACGACGAACGTCCGTCGGCACTTTTCCGGGGAAGGTACAGTGGGTGTAGGACAAACAAAAAAGGGATACATCTATTTTTATTTCGAGAGGACCCATATCTGTCCCGAAGGGTAACCGAGTCCGTCATTTCTTAGAGGTACGTCACGTCTTCGGGACCCAAGCTAGAGACCCAGTCCCTTCTGGGAGACCTCTTTCTTTACCATATCTATTCTTGTTTCTTCCCCTCTCTGTGTTTTGTCTCTCTCTTGACTTTGTCTGAGTTGATGGTAAAGACCTTTTAACCTGAACTTCCCCTAAGGGTCTTCAAAGGAGAGTCTTCCCTCCATCGGTCGTGGAAGACACTCACTCTTAGACCACAGGTACGATACCTCCTTACCACCTACCTCGTTAGAAACGACAGACAGTAGAGGTAGGGGATGGGGTAGGGAGATCAGAGACTTATTGTCCCCTACGTCTCACCCCACTCTACCTTTCAAGAACCTTCTTTACCTCTACGACTTCCTTTGGGGGTCATCGTCGGTACCGGTGACCGATCTGTGGTTAGAGGTACCGATAGGTATTTCTTGTGTCCATTCTTCCTCTAATGGAGTGATATCTATCACAAAAAATTTTTTTTGAAAAAAGGAGTCCAAGTGTTTGACTTCCTGTAAATTTCTTTTGGCTTCCCGATCACATTACAGTTCCAATTGTAAAATTAACGTATTTTGTGGCTCTTTCGGATGCGAGCAGTAAAAATGTTCCAATGGAAAGGACATGTTACCTCCGAAAATAGGTTGTTGATATATGCTCAACCACTGTACTGTGTCTTACACTGAATGTACTTGCCCTCTCGAGTGTGAGAAAAAAGCGGGTATCGAGGAGGTCTTCCGTGGTAGTTCATCGATTTATCACCGGAAATTTTGGAAAGGAGTGTCTATTCTTTACGTGTGTATACACAGTAAAACATCAAAACTTACGAGTCCCGAATTAAGAGGACATCATACAGACGGGGGAGGGGTACGGGTCTCGGGGTTCCTGAAGTTTCTCCCTAAACGTCCACCTTATCGTCTATTCGCGACCTCTTAAATCGAGAAAACCTACCACACTAGTGTATTGTTTTCTGACGACATTGGGGAACTCTTCCATTGAAATTCCAATGGTAACCTCGGAATTGAGACTTAAGGGACTTAGATCCCGTTACGTCTCATATATCGGGGTGTCACATTATGAAGTGTCACAAAATGTTACTCGTGTTTTTCTTTTTCTTTTTTTTTTTAGAACATTTTTTGCCCTTCGGAAAGTCTAGATACGTAACTTAGAAAAAGAAAAAAAAAAACTTTGTATTCAAGGTTCTAACTTTTCATCGAACTCCATTCAAAGTTGTGTAATGTGTACGAATCCTTTTATTGTCGAAACATATAATTATGTTCCATACGTTCCTTACACAGGAATAACCAGCTATGAGTTTACAGATGCATATAAAAGTAGAGTACCCCGAAGGGTCCACCGTGATCACCATTTCTTGGGTGGACGGTTACGTCCTCTATATTCTCTACACCCAAGTTAGGGACCCAGCTCTTCTAGGGGGTCTCTTCCTTAACCGTGGGGTGAGGTCATAAGAACGGACCTCTTAGGGTACCTGGCACCTCGGAGCGTTCGATGTTAGGTATCCCAGGGCTTCTCGATCTGTCTTGACTTCATTGAATCGTACGTACTCTGAGTCCTTGTTTTTCCGTCAACAGTAGGTATTCGTGTTTGAATAAGTATTTTCTGGGAGTAAGGGTGTCAGAACTCTATCTTTAGGTTTAGGAGTTCACGTCTACTTTTTACAGTAGTCACAGAATGGAGAGTTTTACTTCCACGTCAGGGCAATTTGTCCTGACTAAGAAAAGTTTTGATTCTCTTGTGGTGGTGGGCCAAATATGTACCACCACGACTTACCATTATGGGTTATTGAATACATATCGTGTGATCAAAACAAGAGGGTCGGTCCTCCTTCCGTCCAAACACTAGTGGGTCTCGACCTTTGTACCTTGACCGACTTTCTTTCGGCTTTCTCATTTGTGGTCTTTCTCCCGGGACCGTCTTCAGGGGACGTGGTGGCGTGCGTCCCCGGAAAAACTGTCCCAGGACAAAGTAATGTAGTGGTAGATTGTATGAGATAGATGAAACAAGAATGATCGTTTATTTAAAGGGATTCCTGTGTTTAATAGACAAAACGGATAAAGACATAGGGGTCTTTCACGGACCCTGTATCTCCGTAAGTCTATAAGTAATTTACTTACTTATCTAAGGAACTACTTGTTTAGGTAGAGAAGGGTAGGTAAGGGAAGTTTACAATCTAAGTCTCACTTGGGTCTTCCACTACTCGTTCCAAAAAACAGTCCTGTCAGATTATGAACACACGTACGCACGATTCAGTGGAATCAAAACAGGTTGAGAAAAGTTGGGGTACCTGACATCGGGTGGTCCGAGGAGACAGGTACCCTAAGAGGTCCGTTCTTATGACCTCACCCGAAGGTACGGGAGGAGGTCCCCTAGAAGGACTGGGTCCCTAGGTTGGGTATAGAGAATACATACGTGACCATCCACCCAAGAAATGGTAATCACGGTGGACCCTTTGGAAAGACAATTAATTAGGATTTACACAACGACGACGACGGCGACGACGACGATTCAGCGAAGTCAGCATAGGCTGAGACACGTTGGGGCATCTGCAGTCGGATGGTCCGAGGCGGCAGGGACCCTAAGAGGTCCGTTCTTGTGACCTCACCCAACGGTAAAGGAAGAGGTTACGTACTTTCACTTTTCACTTTCACTTCAGTGAGTCAGCACAGGCTGAGTATCACTGGGGTACCTGACATCGGATAGTCCGAGGAGGCAGGTACCCTAAAAGGTCCGTTCTCATGACCTCACCCCACGGTAACGGAAGAGGCGGATCTACACAATTACCTGGGATTTATAGTTTCTTTAGAGAATAACGAAGAAACCGTAATGATGTCTTTATCTTAAAGCTGTGAATGTCTCTCCATCAAGAAGACAAAAGATTCTTTTAATGGACTGTCGTAATTGCTACCTTGACCGGAGGACTACTCACGACTCCTCTAAGGGACCGTCACCTCTAACCTTTTGTCCATAACCCACAAAAGACCGGTCTTGGAACGTCTGTTTTAAGGGTGGTACATTTCCTCAAATTAGACCGAGAAAACTTTCTACAGGGTTAAAGGAGAGGTCGGACGTCCGTCAAAGGTACCGAGGTTCGACGTACCAACACAAAACTTCTGTAAATGTGAGTCCCCAAACCTCAAGACGAGGACTGACGTCCAGAGGAACCGGTAAAGGGGGTCGAGGCGGACCGACGCGAAACTTAGTGTTGTGACGGTTGTCCGTCCTAGAGTCGTCTCATCCAACTGACCGAAAGGAGTTTCTCTAAATAAAAAGTCGTCATTATGGTTGTCCTCTTTAGACAAATGACATTAACTCATTCCGCCAGTGTAACATAAAGAAAGCTTTTAATACTGAAGTAATTATGCTAGAGACCCGTCAAAGAAAAAAAAAAAAAAAATTAAAAAATAAAAAAAAAATTAAAATTTTAGAAATTAAGAATGTACGCAAGGGTTTGTACTTGGGGGGAGGGTGGAGGGAGGGGTGTTGTAGAGAGACCCAGTAGGGGTACGTGGTCGGGGTTCGTTCGACGTGGGATGCAGTCTGTACCTGACCGCTAAGTTAAGAATGTACTGTCATATGTACAATATTAAGGGTAAGAGTCTGAAAACCTGAGTCTCCCTCTCCCTCTCCCACCCTACTAAACCCTCTTACCCGTCAAAGAAGTTCGATCTGCATCCGGAACCAATTTCGTTCTAAGATGTAAAGAGACGTCATTTCTGTTTTCTGCAATGTTCTTCTTACTTTCTAAGATCTCTCAACTCAATCAAGGTCCGTATAGCTCTTCTCCCGTGTAAGAACAACCCCGTAATCTTCCTTCTCGTGTTCTGTTTTAAAGACACTCAGACGTAAGATTAAAACAATAGTAGAAGGATTCTCAGTATAAAACACACCGATGACGATAAAGACTTATGTCAACTGTTCTGCACCTTAAGTATAATTACATTCACTTTCGTCCCAGACTGACGATCGGCGAGTTTAGATTATTTCTCCGGTCTGACCACCTTTCCTTTCAACCGAAATAAAACCTACGACCGTTGACTCCCACTCCCGTCTGAGGGGGCTGTGGAGGCTGTGAGCCCCCGTTCTCGAAAATGTCTACCTCCCTTCCTTCTACACTGCACGTCTTTGTCGTGTCAGTCGAGACTGTCAGTAACTCTGACCAGTGGGTACCAGACTGGTCACAGTAGGACTAACAAAATCCATATCAATTAGACGTCAAGGTTCCAGCCAAACAAGGGTAAACGACCTCCGGCCAAGAACCTTAACACCGTCGACTACAGTACCGATGTCAGACCAGTAGCACATCAATTGAAGAAGGTGGACCCTCCACCCCAAGTCATAGATATTCTGTCAAGTGTCTCATACCCAGGCTTATAATGGAATGGGGAACTTTTCCCTGATTTCAAGTAACTGACACGAATTACCGGTGTAATTATAAACCAGAGGAAACAAAAAGAAACAAAGACGTATAAGAGTGAAGGGACTAATTTGAATCAAAAACCGATTTCACAAAGGTGTCCGTTTTCAGTCCGTCTTCTGTTTCCCTCTGTTCCTGATATCCCAGGACGACCAAGTAATTGTAGGTAGGGTTGTCAGTTTTGAATTTTGAGTAAGGACATATTTTTTATGAATAAACTTGACCCTTCAACCTACGATTTAATTAACACTGGAATAAAATGTCCTATATACTTGGTTTAACATTGTTTCCGTAACCTTTCTAAACTCCGAGACTTTTTTTTTTTTTTCTAATAAGTGTTATCAATCTTTATGTGACACTTCAGGGTTGTTAGTCGGAGGACTCGAAATCTCATCCGTTGAAAAATTTTCTGAGAAACTGGTATCTTGGTACTGTCACTAGTGGAAACTTTTCTACCAGACCTACTTCGAAACCCACTCGTTTTAATTTTGTATTGTTTCGGGGTTTGGAGACACTAGAGTTCATGTTATGAAGGAACACAAAGGGTGGTAAAAACACTAATTCTAAATACCACGACAGTCGAACTCGTAGGACAAAATGTCGGCGGCTCTCTTTCGAAGTACAAAGGGTAAGTAACGACTCAGCCCCTCTCGACACATGTCCAATCCTGACAACTCTCTCCGACTGGCAAGACAAGACTCTCCGACAGACTTTCTTAGAAGAAAGGTAACCATTACAAAGGTATTGCGGTGTGTTACAATTAAAAAGGTCTCCACGTATGTCTGAGTCTAGTGACACTCTTCCTGAAAGGACCACACTAAATACCGACCGGTAACCGTTTCCAGGAATTCGGTAAGCTCGGTCAATTGGTAGTCCCGAAAATGTTCCCAATATCCTCCAACTCGCACCGTGTATCATTCGTGAGTCACTTACTAGTCATTTGAAAAACAAACACAGTCAACCACAAAAGTCTGACTAATGAGACATAACAACCCTTTTATTTACGGGTGATCAAGTACCTGTCAGAGGCAAGAGGAGGGGCCGAGACCGGTCGTCGGAAGGACTTGGTTACCGGAGCGTAGTGTCAAGGACCTCGTCACGTCGGAACGAAAGAATTCCTTGTGGAAGGAAGATAAAGAGAAATATAAGATAAGGAGAAAGAGGAAATCTGAGGAAACGGGTGAGGTACATGGAGAACGAAGGTAGGTCCAACTTCGGAGTTCTCGTCCTTCTCGTCTCCCAATCACTCTTTTCTTCCTTTCTTACTTACGAAACCTACCAGGACGGAGTACCTACCGTGGTTCGATCCTCGAAAGACACGTGATGTAGTAAAATCAAAAGATTGTGGAAACGCCTCAGAGAGTAAAAAGAAAAAATTTTTAAAAATAACCTCATCTCAACTAAATATTACAACACAATCAAAGTCCATATGTCGTTTCACTTAGTCAAGATGTATATGTAGATAGAAGAGAAAATTTCTAAGAAAAGGGTATATCCGGTAATGTCTAATAACTTATCCCAAAGGACACGATATGTCGTACAGGAATAATCAATAGATGAAATATATATCATGACACATAAACAGTGAGGTTTAGAGGACGACATAAGGACGAGACCTCCTCTGTTACCGTTGGACGACGTCATTAGGACGGACCTTTTAGGGCACCTGTGTCCTCGGACCGTCCGATGTCAGGTCCCCCAGTGTTTCTCAACCTGTGTTTTTGATTTGTTCATTGTTGTTGTTCGGAAGGGACCAATGGTATCCCAAAAAAAGATGCAGACACTGAGATATACAAAACATTTCTTCAAGTAAATATGGTAAAAAAATTATAAGGTATATCTGGATTCTAAACTCATTTGTTAAATTGGGTTTAATCAATAAAGTAGGAAAACGATATGAACAGGATACTCCTTTAGGAAGGTCAATTCATTCTCTCTTCGTCAAGTCAAGTAAGCGAGTCAGTACAGGTTGAGAAACGTTGGGGTACCTGACGTCGTACGGTCCAGAGGGACAGGTAGTTGTTGAGGGTCTCAAATGAGTTTAAGTACAGGTAACTCAGCCACTACGGTAGGTCGGTAGAGTAGGAGACAGCAGGGGAAGAGGAGGACGGGGGTTAGGGAGGGTCGTAGTCCCAGAAAAGGTTACTCAGTCGAGAAGCGTAGTCCACCGGTTTCATAACCTCAAAGTCGAAGTCGCAGTCAGGAAGGTTACTTATAAGTCCTGACTAAAGGAAAGCCTACCTGACCAACTTAGAGAAACGACATGTTCCTTGAGAGTTCTCAGAAGAGGTGGTGGTGTCAGGTTTTCGGAGTTAAGAAGTCGTGAGTCGAAAGAAATCTCAGGTTGAGAGTGTAGGTATGTACTGATGACCTTTTTGGTATCGAAACTTAAGGAACTTAAGTTCACGATAATTTGGGACACAAGGTCATTATTACCATCGTTGTTACGTTCATTGTCGTCACTCTTATCACTGACATCATCACCTTACTACCATCGTTGTCATCCTTACTATCATCTTTATGATCACTAGACAGAGAACTAGAGGACTGTTCTCAAGTTGTAAGCCGAAACACAGAAAACTCAAAGGTACAAAATCTACAAGTTTGTCATGGTTATTCGAGTGACTCAAATACGTAAGCTTAAATAGAACAGAGGTCTCTGAAAAACCTGTGATCAGCCTTGTGGCACAAAACAAAAGGTAAAAATTGAGATTGTCATTGTCTCGCAGACAATAGAAAAAGCCCCGACGTAAACTGTGAATAGGGGTATCTAGGTCCCATAATTTATTCTAAACTGTGCTTTTCCAATACTAGAGACACTGACTCTGTATAGGGCCTTGTATCGGACGGGGCTCCGAGGAAACTCGAGGACCGGTCATGGACGACTAACACTACATTCAGTGTGGCACTCCTACATCCCTCTTAGCCCCACTTTCATCCTTCCCTCAACCCCTATCGTTGTCGGGGGTGGAAACGTTTCAAGAAACACAAGAAAAGGTCCTTCTGAATCCTGAAACCTCTTTCAGTCAGTCAGACCGTGCCTCACGGGACACATTCCATGAAAGACTTTCTGAGAGGGGAACAACAAAAATTATAAATAAATAAACCGACACGGTTCAGAATTAACGTCGGACACCCTAGATCAAGGGACTGGTCCATAACTTCGGTCGGGGGGACGTAACCCTCGTGTCTCAAAATCGGTGACCCGGTGGTCCCTTCGGGGGTTTGACAGTGAAAGAATTAGTGGAAGGGTTCAAACCTAGGTGTATAAAAGGTTCATGTATAAAGATTCTGTCAGTCGTCGTCCAAGGTGGTAGGATGACGAGTAGAAACGACTTCCTTCGACTTCCTTCTACTTTATAACAACGTTAACTGAAAGTCTCATCTTTAAATAAAATAATGACCAGGTTATTAGTTTATCTTTTTTGAATTGATTACATCGAAACTCAGAAAATTTTATAGACAGGAGACAAATGTAACAAAGGGAACTTTTCCCTCGCCGTTTGGATCTCCCATGTGAAAATTCGTACCGGTTCTCATACTTGCGAAGAACCACTGAAGTCTAACAGAGTCAGGATCACCCTACGGAGACTTTGTGAGGGTTTCCTTTCTAATCCTTGAGCAGAGGAAAGAACCCTATTCTTCTATGAGATAAGAACTCGTCCTTAAAGAGAAAGAACTTAGGGACTACCATTTATTAGGTGGACGTTACGTCTTCTGGGTTCAAGTTAGGGACCCAGTCCGTCTAGGGGACCGATTCCCTCTTAGGGTACCTATCTCCTCGGACCACCCGATGTCAGGTACTTCAACGTTTCTCAGTCTGTACTGACTCGCTGATTCGTACTTACGTACGGAGATGTAATTCGGTGGGCAATTCGATCTTCCTTCTTCTACAGTGGTCTTACGAAATGGATAGGAACTTACGTGACCTCCCTGTTAGTAAGTACCTCCTGTGGGAGTGGGGGTTAAGTCATCGTACATTTTCACTGATGGGTAGTCGTCCTAGATCTTTGACTGACGGGTACACCGGCGGTGAACCACTACCAAACATTTTTCGGTCTCGTGTGGGTCTCTTTCGACGTCAGAAAAGATTACACTCAGAGAGGAAGAAATTATAAGGTCAGAACGGACCCTCGTTGTGACAGACCTTATGTCGTCCGTGAGTTATACACACCGGACTTGTTTATTTCTACATATGTGTCAAGTCAAAAACATGGTTACTATAAAAAGTCCAAATTATTAAATACCAGTTTTCGTTTCTCTATTATTTAATGGTACCCCTTAAAAAAAGGGTGAGTTAACATGATAGAATCTATTTATCAAGAAATTTTTGTTTCAAAACCTAGGGATTAATAAAGTCAGTAACTCAGTGTATAAATATTCTTTTAAATGATCATCTAATCTTGACGGAGATCTTAAGTTTCGGTTACTTTCTGAGGGAAACCATTTTACCAATAACCAAGTTCTATCTAGGTTTTATGTACCTATTCGTTAGGATTGAAAAGGAGACACAAGTGAACTCGTTTAGTGACTTCCAGAGGTCTAGAGTAAAAGAATAAAGAGTTCCCAGTCCAACCCACACTACTCAAGGTTCCTGGGACGGTCGAGACTAAGAATATGTAAACCGTCTTAGAACCGTCTTCTTAATAGTCTAATCTTCAGTACGAAAGTGACATCCACGGGGGAATTTCTGAAGTGGGAAGCTAAAGGGAAAGAGTCGTTTGGATTGAGCGTATAGTCATCCTTACGGAGTAAAAAAACCGTGAATCTCACCCAAAAGAGAAAGAGAAAAGAATTTGATTAGGATAACGACAGGGAACCAACGATATATAGAGGTTTCATTATTCACATACGAGTAATTATACAGTCACGAAACTTCCGATAGATTCCGATAGACACATACGGTGGTCTGAAAATTTAAAAACTCTTATTATACATATGAACCAACAAACACTGTAGTATCCGGCGATCGTGACACAGATCTTAGGTCATCTCTGGTCTCGATGAGTTCATACCTCATCAGTGGGAGACGTAGTCTTAGAACAACTTTTCAACGGTCAAAGAGTGGTTGTGGTGGTGGTGGTGGTGGGGTTTCGAGGACGACCTCTAGATACAATAGTCTTAGAGACTTACATCTCGGAACCTTAGTCGTAAAGTTGTTCGTAGGTACCCCTAAGGAGACGTGGGACTTCAAACTGTTAGAGACGTTATATGGTGGGTATTTATACAAAGGTTACTACTTATTTATAAAGGTATCGTTCCCTTTGAATAGGAAAGGAGTTTGTTTCCAGAATCTGAGTCTCCCGTTATGGCTCCTCGTTTCCGTGGTCTTTTGTGTGTGTGTGTGTGTGTTTGTGTGTGTGTGTGTGTGTGTGTGTGGAACGTGAATTTGGTCATCACTAATTCATAGCCGACATTTCACTGGACAGATGTCAGAATCCTTTTACGTTTAGGTCCGAGACAAGGAGATTCCAGTCACCTTTGTACCTGACTTGTCTTCTCTGAAACAAGTTCAAATAAAACTGGGGTAACAGTGAAATTTAAGGGACTAAACCCGACGGGGATTGACTGTTAAGTTCCTCCAGGGTGGGGAGGATCTACTATGTGAAGCTTTTGTTTTCTTGTGAAGTGAAGATATTTTGTTTCATGTCCACTTCCATTATCAATTTTGAGGTCGAACTAAACTTCAAAGGTTGTAGGAGTAGAGGGTGTAGAGTCGGTTTACCACTCGTCTGTCGGACACAAACCCCTTACCTCAGTTTTTGCAAGAGAAACAAAGGTGGACTTCGAAGTCGAACAAGAGGAGACAGTAGTCAAAGACTGGGGAAGTCTTCACTCCTTCCACCCGTGCCAGGACGCCCGTGAGACGGTCGACCGAAATACGAGTATCCTGACCCTCTATGAATATAGAAAATTCTGAAACCCCCTCTACTCAAACACCAAAAAACCCTTTGGAGGACAGGACCGGTAAGTTTATATCTAGGGAACCACCCTCGTTACTTGACGGAGATGTCAGAGAAACGACTGTAGACAGGCGAGGAGGAGCCTCTCGGAAGTCCGTCCAAGATTCTACAGGTGTGGTCCTAAGAGAGTAGGTCGGGAATCCTTTAAGAGTGAGTGTGGTCTTCATGGTCAGTGGTCCCGGAGGTAGAGAGAGATCGCAGGTGTAACCTCGTCGATTGGTCCGACAGAGAGGGGAAAACGTAAAAGGTTCGTTTTCGGACTGTGTTCAGGACCCACAGGGGATTGTGTTCCTGTACTATTCGACAGGAGGAACCTTTGAGGAGGAAGAACTACAGTCCACTTCCTCTTTCTCGGGGATGAGGGGCCTCCCTCACCCTGAGTATCTTGTGGTTATCGAGAAAGGTTTTTACACTAAATTTTAGGATACAGACCCTGAAGGGACCACCATGTCTCCAATTCTGGTGTGAAGGTTACGTCCCCTACGACCAAGTTAGAGACCAGTCCCTTGATTCAAGGGTGTCCGGAGCACCACTCGGTTTCTTTCTTTTTGTCGTTGTTTATTTTTTTTTTTAAAACTTACGGAAACATTGTATCCACTTCGTAATTCTCCAGAGGAGAATTAAGAGTCTAGAGAAATTTTTAGACGTGGAACGAGGTCGTTACATGACGTCACAGATTATAGACGGTGGTATCTTACTGGCATTCAGGGGTATTGTCTTACTCTACCGTGATTTTATAAATTTGTACTGAAATCATCTTCGAGTCTCTCGTTAACTCGAGTGAGTCTTACTTAGAGGTACACCGTCTCTCGGAAAATAAGACGGGTTGACCCTGTAGGTTTCGTGTTGACCTTTAGTAGGTCTAGAATGGGGTCTCTTATTTTGGGTAGGTTCCCGGTCTCTAGGGAGTTGGTGGACACCGGACGGAAGGTTTAAGATCTAGAGAAAAGACTCTTGGATGGAGAGAGGTAGTTCCGTATGGTAGTTTCCGGAACATAAAGTATCGGACTAGGGGGTCGTCTCCAAGAATCGGAAACATTCTTAGATACCTACCCGTAGTTTCCCCGGTCTTTGAGGGGTTTTTTCATACAATTTAAATGTTTATATTTGTACAGAGAACCCCTTTACTACATAAAAAAATATTCTAAGAGTTCCTCCAGTTCTAGGTTTTTTTTTTTTTTTTTAGAGTAGAGTTGGAAGTTTAGAGATGTACCAGTATTGTGCCGTAAGGACTGTCCACATTTTCTCTGTGTACACATCGTATTGGTCCATAAAGAAACATGGATGATCCCCTAAGGGACCATCGAGTCAACCATTTCTTAGGTGGACGTTGCATCCTCTGGGACTAACTTAAGGACCCAGCCCTTCTAGACGACCTCTTCCCTATCCGATGGGTGAGGTCATAAGAACCCAAAGGGACCATCGAGTCGACCATTTCTTAGGTGGACGTTTCACTCTCTGGACCCAAGATAGAGACCCAACCCTTTTAGGGGACGTATTCCCTTGTCGATGGGTGAGGTCATAAGACCGGACCTATTAAGGTACCTGACATACCTTATTAGGGGGGTGCCCCAACGTTTCTCAGCCTGTACTGACTCACTGGGAGTGAAAGTGAAGTGAAAGTGATCCACGATTTTCCTTCGTCTTCTCCAATGTGTCTTTCTACTCGACTCAAAACTTTTTTCATTTCCTAGTACTGTCTGTCCCTACCCCCCTTTCTGGTAAAGGTCTTCATCCTATTGGTACTTGTTTTCGTACCTGTTTCCTTTCGGTTCATACAGCCCCCTTTACTGTACGTCCAACAGACTACCCTTGTCTCCCATGTACATCCATTTACCGCCTCGGGTTCTGTGTTTCACCCCTACTCCGATACCACACTTACCGAGATTATACTTACGATTCCTGAATTAAACCTCTGTATTCTTCAACCATTTTTAGAAATTTATCTTCGTAATTGTATAGTAACATAGTACTAACCTGTGGATGTACAGATAAAAGGGTCTGTCTTGTACTTACTTGAAACCCTTTCGACTTAGACTCAGATCAAGTCCAAATATGAAGAACTTATAGGGGACCGTACACCATCCACGAATTATTGGAGAATCTCCTTCCTCTCTTCTACCCATTTCTCCTTACCTTCCTCCTTTCATCCCCTTCTTCTTTCCTCCTTCTGCCCTCGCCCTTTCCCTCTTTCCTTCCGTCCACCCCCTTCCCCTCCAACCAGAAATTTTTATCTCCTTGACCTTCTCTTTTGTGCTCCGACAACGTGACCAGGTCCAGTTTTCGTTACTCTCGTAAGAACTTCCCTTTCTCATTGTATAAATACTCTACGAGTCAACGGTATTTTAAACTAAAGAGTAGAAGGAGATTTGTCGAGAAGATATTGGATGAATTCCAAACATCAATTACTAAATTAAGTCATATTCGTCTTTCCTGGACATACACAACAAAATGGTTATGACAATTACTTAGACACGAGTAGATAGGATTCGAAAACGGGTCAAAGACACTACTTGTCTCATACGTAAATGACTACCGAGGTCATGAGAACGGACCTTTTAGGGTACCTATCTCCTCGGACCATCCGACGTCAAGTACCCCAACGCTTCTCAGCCCGTACTGACTTGCTGAAGTGAAAGTGATAAGTGAAAGTACGTAACCTCTTCCTTTACCGTTGGGTGAGGTCACAAGAACGGACCTCTTAGGGTCCCTGCCGCCTCGGACTGTCCGACGACAGATACCCCAGCGTGTCTCAGCCTGTGCTAACTTCGCTGAATCGTCGTCGTCGTCGTCCTCATCTCATGTCGGCACCTTGTTTCCTATCTTTACCTGGGTCCCTCGGGACCTAGATGTCACACCAAAACGGGCAAGGGGATTGTTCCGTTGCGAACAAATATAGACTAACTGAAATTGTAGGACGATCGGGTCTGTAGGATTCTTGGACTGGACGTTGAGTTTGGGAGAATTAGGTATACGAGATACTACAAAGAAGGGTCTAACTCATCTAAAACCCAGTCGGACACAAGACTACTGTAAAAAGTGAGAAGATTCTAATACTAAATTAGACGGGTAGAGTCTGGGTGGACTTCGAGAAAAGACAAAAACGTCTATTGGAAAGTCCCATGAGATTCGGACAGTAAAGGAGAAACTGGTGTAAAATATATGTTCATAAAGTACAACTTAAAGATATCGTGTGGAAGTTTAAGACTTAGGACTTTATAATTAAAAGAAGGAAATACTTGAAACACTTGATCGAATATTTATTTTAATACTTATTCGTTTAAATACAAAACGAATACTGAAACACTTGATCAAGTATACGTTTTAATACTTATCAACTATTTGTTTCCATACGATGTCTTAAAATCCTGTATCGAAGTCTACACAGTCTTACAGATAGAGATAGAGATAGACATATTGATATTTTTTTCCTTGTATCCTTAGTATCTTTAAACGGAATCAAAAAATATATTTATATATTGGAAGAAGTTTCAATTGACTTCTAGGAATGTACGAGTCTTTAGTGTATTGAGTGTACATCAGTGGATCTTTGGGTTCGTCACCTAGAAAAATTTGAGTTCTTAGGATGGTAATGTATATAGAAGGAAACACTCGGTTGGATATCGTTCGTACACTGTGTCAATCCCATTTTTCTTATTCTATTTTAATTGTTCTCCGTTTAGTTTAATGTCAAGGAACGTTAATAGTAAAGAACTAATGAAAATAACCTCATATAAATTAAATGTTACAACACAATCAAAGTTCATATGTTGTTTCTTATAGTCAATGTGTATATGTATATAGGTGAAAAAAATTATAAGAAAAGGATATATCCGGTAATGTCTCATAACTCATCTTAAGGGACACGCTATGTCATCCAGAAATAATCAATAGAAAAAATATGTACCATCACACATATACACCTCTTCCGTTACCGTTGGGTGAGGCCATGAGAACGGACCTTTTAGGGTACCTGCCTCCTCGGACCACCCGACGTCAGGTACCCCAGCGATCCTTAGTCTGCGTTGGCTCGCTGAAGTGAAAGTGCGCAACCTCTGCCTTTACCGTTGGGTGCGGTCACAAGAACGGACCTCTTAGGATCCCTATTTCCTCGGACCACCCGACGTCAGGTACCCCAGAGATCTTTAGTCTGTGTTGACTCACTAAAGTGAAAGTACGTAACCTCTTCCTTTACCGTTGGGTGAGGTCACAAGAACGGATCTCTTAGGGTCCCTGTCCCCTCGGACCACCCGACGACAGATACCCCAGCGTGTCTCAGCGTGTGCTGACTTCGCTGAATCGTCATCGTCACACATATACAGTTAGGGTCAGAGAGTTAAATAGGGAGAGGACAGAATGGGGGACCATTAGTATTCAACCAAAAGATGTAGACGTTGAGATAAAGACAAAACATCTATTCAAGTAAACATGGGAAATTTTTTTTAAGGTGTATATTCACTATAGTATATAAACAGAAAGAGACTGAATGAAGTGAGTCATACTGTTAGAGATGCAGGTAGGTACAACGACATTTACCGTAATAAAGAAAGAAAAATATCGACTCATTATAAGGTAATACATATACCTGGTGTAAAAGAAATAGGTAAGGATATGACCACCCGTATATCCAACGAAGGTATAGGACCGACAACATTTATCACGACGTCACTTGTAACCTAACGTACACACAAAAGTTTAACACCAAAAGAGGTTTATATACGGATCCTTACCTTAACGACTAAGTATACTATGAGATAAAAATCAAAAAATTTCTTGAGGTATGACAAGAGGTACCACCTACGTGGTTAAATGTAAAAGTTGTTGTTGTATCCTACCAAAGAAAAAGAGGTGTGAGAGAGGTCGTAAATAGTAAACATCTAAAAAAATTTACTACCAGAGAGACTGGTCACACTCCACTATGGAGTAATATCAAAACTAAACGTTAATCACTACAACTCAGTAAAGAGTTGATAAATCGTTTGTAGATGATATACGTCCAACGACTCTCTTCCGTCCTTCTAATTCCTCCCCGTCTAATTCCTCCCCGTTCCAAGTGATTTGGAACACTTGATTTGGACCAAGTGACTTGGATCACTTGATTTTGGACCAAGTGATTTGGAACACTTGACTTGGACCAAGTGACTTGGATCACTTGATTTTGGACCAAGTGAAGACAACCTTCGATAAACCATTTTCTCGGTTGACTCACGTGTAATAAGTGACGTCATGTCTCCTGGGGTACGTACAGGGGAATACCCTCACGTCCCCTGTTGTTAAGTAGGATCGGTGACACTCGTGGTCGGGATGGACCGTCTCGTAGACGATGAGTCGAGACCAAGGGTATGTCCTTACTCTCCGTACACCGGTCTGAAAGACCTAATAAAAATTCTTATCACCTGTTACACATAAAATACAACTGAGGGGAATAAAAAATTAGAACAGTTGATTAAGTTTGAAAAATTTTCAAGACAAAAACATACACACCCTTACCCCGTAGGACCAGAAATACAGGTACATGGTGGTCGAAGATGGAGACTTGATCTTCACTCTAAGGAGTTGTCCCCAATATTAGTCAGATCTTTCCACCCGACCTCGGTTTCAGGATGAGGTTATACCCGACTCGACATACTAAAGTAAGAGACTACTTATCCTCGATAGTATTAGGAAAAATTAAAAATTTAATCACCGTATTAGGTAGATATAAAATCTTTTAATTGAGAACACCGTCTCCCCGTGAACTGTGTACTAGACTATTGTAAATGACTTAATTACTTACTCTCTTTCTTCCTTGTCCCTTCCATTTTCAAATTCTCAAGTCAATTATTCGAGAAAGTTACTAGGTCTGTTTTTACTTTTACCCCTCTTTCATTATATATGTCTTTGATAGACCTCCCGTCTCATTGTGAAAACACCTCTAACAATTACGATAAATGGTTAAAAAAGACTGAGAGGGGGAGAGATCCTGAACTATCATACTGTGTAGGACCAGGGGAACGTAAATCGGTGTTCATCTGAACACCGATGACGACCGGTTCTCAACACTCTCTTTCGCTACCCTACTGAAGACTTAGTCTCGTAAATTAAGGGTGGGATTTTTTGAGAGACAGGAAGAGTATAGTATCCGTCACAAGTTCTATCACTGTCTGGATAGTCGACCCATGAATTCACTGATATGATTCGATTCTGGGAGGACTGTTTTAAATAATATCGTGATTTTCTTTTTTTGTTAGAAACAACCCGATCGGTTACTCAAATCCCCGACGAACAATGGTGTCATATTGATTGGACACGACTGACGATGTAAACTAAAGTGGAGAAAACAGGTGTAACGTAATTACTTCATTTTTCTTATAGTGAAATGAAGGGTATCGTTCTAGTTGGTCGGACCATTTTTAGGTACTCTGTTAACGTTTTTGTAAATAGGAATACATCCTCTATACTGGAGTAATGTAAAATTAAGGTAACTATTAAGGTCGTAGATAACGAAAGATACCTTAAAGGGTCCTAAGAAAAAAACTACTGAGAAAAGAAGGTCATCCTAATAGTAATTACATTAATTAATAAAGTGATTTTGATAAACAAAAGAAGAACAAACAATGTATACTTTCGTATTTCATTGTACTTAACTTACTGACTAACCGTATAGTTGTGTTTTATTGGTTTAATGGGTACGTCATATAATTACTAGGATGAACATCTCTATCTCTTTTATTCTTACTCTTCTCACCCGTAGGGACCATCAGGTCACCGATTCTGAGGCTCAAGGGTTACGTTCCCCGGGTCCAAATTAGGGACCAATCCCTTGACCAAGGGTGTACGGTGTTGTTTTTTCTAGGACGAACAGTGTTGATTCTGGGTCCCGTCGGTTTATTCATTTATTTATTTTTATTTATAATTTTTTTCTTACTCTTCTCATTATTGTAAACACTACATTATACGACGACGACGACGATTCAGTGAAGTCAGTACAGGCTGAGACACGCTGGGGTATCTGTCGTCGGGTGGTCCGAGGGGGCAGGGACCCTAAGAGATCCGTTCTTGTGACCTCACCCAACGGTAAAGGAAGAGGTTACGTACTTTCACTTTTCAGTTTCACTTCAGCGAGTCAGCACAGCACTACATTATACTCCCTGAAAATTTGTCATTTGTAAAACCATGTGTTAATTTTAGTTGACAATAACCAAAGAAAGATACTTAGATCTTATCTTCACGTTTAGACTGTTCCCGTATAGAAACTATAGACAGAGTTTTATGTTTTCATCTACATTGAATAACTTTCAAAATAGTAAATAATACGTCCGGTGTGTTTCGATCCTATGTATACCAGGGTCTTAGTACAGACTCAAATCTAAAGAAGTAGACATTGCACTCTCCTCTGTATGCGATAAAGAAGAAAAGTTTTTTATTCGTTCTTGGTTATTCCACTCTAGATATTTCGGAAAACCGTTTGGTCTTCAACAGCATCTCCTTGTTTTGACTTAACGGACAAATACCTCAAATTTCAAGTCGGATCTATTCCTTCTACACACCACTAGTCTCCCTTTAAATTTTCTTCTCTTGTATCAGTCTAAGAATTTTTCTTTAGAGAATAACATGTCGTATCCGAAGATTTCCTTAGTCGGTGACGTAGAAACAGTGAATTGAAAAAAAATAGACTTGACTGTCTGGTGACTTCTTATTGACATCCCTTATTAGGGGTGTGACCGTCTCCCCTACCTAATTTAGTTGGTACTTTTATTCGTGACCGGGTACACAGATATCGGATTTTCTTTAAACTCACTTGTGTCAGGACACAAATTCGGTCCGTGTCATAGGTAACTTGACGGATATTGTAACAGAGGACGTTTACGGGTAAACTTCCCTTCCCGTTTGTAGTTACGAAACTTTCCGTCCCATGTAGAATGAACGAGACGATTCAAATTTTTTTAATATAATAATCGGATCTTTATATTTTACTCGTGTACACAAGGAAAGGGGGTATAGGTACCGAAGTAAAAATCATTCATACCGAAGTGAAGATGGGATTATTAAAAATTTATATGGGTCCTTTTGGTACAAGTCACTTACAATCGACATTAAAATTTGGTAAACGGGAGGTCGATTTTCCAGACTCTTCTTCAATAGTTTCTACATTTATTAACAAAAGGTATAGATTCCTCCTTTTTATTACCCTAACTTACAATGTACTCGTGAAGATAAAGTGGGTTAACGTAATTTGTCTATACCATAATTCTTCCTTTCCACCGTATAAGTCACTACGTGAGAATTAGAGTTTGGAGATTTTTGTGTTTTGTTTTTTTTGGGGATCTAATAGGTACACAACTTCTTACTCGTCTCGTCTCTCTTGACTGTAGGTTCCTCTAAGACTACAAAGTCGGTCTAGCGACTACAATGTTGGTTCGGAGACGGTTTGAGGTACTCTTTTCCTTTGGTCAAGAATGTCCTTCCGACCCTAAGAGACTACTTATTTAGACCAGAGGAGACAATTTATTTGACTAAAGTATAGTTCTCACCTACAAAGGTATATGTCACACTAAGGGACGTCCAATCCCTTTTTAGTTAGTTCGTTTTAGTTCCTTGTCTTAGATATGAGTTTTACGTGTGAGTTGGGGATGTTCAAGATTAAAATATACCATAATGATGGACTTCTTCTGAACTTTTAGACTACCGTCGTCCGTCCTCCCCCAAAAAATTTAGAAAAAAAAAAAAAAAAAAAAGGACTTCCTTCTAGAATACAAGTGTTCAAATTGTAACTGCCTCGAAGTAAAAGAACCGGGTACAATGTACGAGTGAACTTCTTTCTTGTAGGTGTGGTCCAAGGAGTCTCGATTTTTAGGGGTTGTGACTACGAAAAGGTGACTGCCTCACAGGACAATCCGGGGTCCAATAGGCTCAATCATTGTCTTTCCAGTAAGATCTAACACCGAAAGGGCTCGTCGAAAACAAAACGAACTTTAAATATCAAGGGAAAGAGAAAATATAGTATGAGAGTTTAAAAAGATTTATAACATAGTGAAGATACCTTAACACGAAAAAAAAGATCTGTATAGAGAGATCTCGGGAAAGAAATACGACGTCAGAGTTGACCCATAATAATCTTGAAGGTCCGTAGATAGTATCACCCCGAGGGAGCATAATAAAAATACCCTTCTGTGTGTGACGAGAGACGTAGGATTTAGAAGGAGAAAGAACCAAGTGGAGGAATAAAATGACTTCATAGATAAGTTGAAGGGTTCTTTTTCATTCAGTTCTCTCCTATTTAGGAACATTCAAGACTACACCCGCAAGAAGGTGCGAACGACTATTGTCAAATGGTCGTTATCTTAAGAACCGATCTCTAGTAAAAGAAAGTCTTGAATCTTCCGTAACGGGGTGACTAAAATCTAAAAATCCACCACTATCACCATTACGTGGACGGACAGTTACGTCCTCAGTGTTCTCCACGTCCAAGCTAGGGACCCAACCCTTCTAGGGGACCTCTTCCTTTACCGTTGGGTGAGGTCATAAGAACGGACCATTTAGGATACCTGTCTCCTTTGACCGTCCGATGTCAGGTATCGTAGTGTCTCAACCTGTGCTGACTTCGTTGAATCGTACGTACGTTACTCTTCATACTCCGGATAAACTCAATACAGAGAAAAATTATAAGTGAATAGACAAATAAAAAACGACATAGTCCATAATCAACGTCGTACATCCGAGAAGTAACGTGGGACACCCGAAAAGAGATCAACACCGTGTGTACTCGAATCAACGAGTTCACCCTACTCGTTGAGTACACCCTAGAATTAAGGAGTCGGTCCCTAGTTTGGGTGTAAGGGATGTAACCGTCCACTCAAGAATTGGTGACTTGGTGGTCCCTTCAGGGACTCAATACAGAGAAACATGCACCGGAAAATAAATAGAGAGACTTTAGCATAAATCCTAAAATTTTTTAGAAATAGAAATCACAAGACGTTAAGGTACCCCCTTCATAGTCATAGTACCCCCCGCAAAAAGGAAAGTGGAACCAACCGTGAGTCATCCTTGGACCTACCTGAAGGATTCCTGCACCTTCTTGGTGATTCTCGAGACTCATAACCCCACTCTGACACTTGAAAGACCAAAGAAGTGCCACTAACTCTTCTCTTCCCACTTGGCACCCCACAGTGTAGGTATAATCTTTAGGATTCAGGAGGGGTCAAAAAAAGATAAAGCATTATCCTCTGGGAAAGACAATAAAAGGACTCTCAAATTCGGAGTCACCCCGGCAGGACGTCCGTCTCTACAACTCTCCAGTCGACCGGGTCTCTTTCCTGAATCGTTTGGAGAGACCCCTGAATCCCTTGAGGAGTCGGAGGGACGGACGGTGTAACTACCCGTCCATGTTAGGGGAGCCCTACTGGGTACGGCGGTGAAGTGGGGAAGTGAAATGTCAACCTCGAAAGGGAGTGAAAAAGATAGGAGGGATAAGTCACCCCGTAGATTTTCGATTATTATACAGAGTCTAAATTCTATGGGGTCGTTCTCACGAGGGGTTTAATAGTTGTTTCCGTCATTACTCACCACTTACCGAGAATGATAGATTTATTCTATGATTCCTTGTGACCTTTTAAGGGTCACAGACAAAGAAAGGTTGGTCACAAAAGACAGAGGAAAAAAAAAAAAACGATTATCTTTCTTGTTCAAGTAAAAAGTGTTTCGTTATAAGAGTTTCACTACCTCTACCTATTTGTTCGACAAGTCCAACTTCCGGTTCACTTCTCTGAAGGGGAGGACCTATCCGACGGTCCTCGGGGTTCCGGTCACCGAGGACTAGGGGAACCTACCCCCGAAATCTTACGTCTGAAGTAGGATGGGGGACCTTAGGTAAACAGATTGTTCGAGGGTCCACCAAGACCAGGTATTAAACTCTGTCTCATCCACTTTTGTAGACTGGATTCCTTCTTCGAACACACCAAGTCCGTTATGTACCTTTAATCACCCCTCTAAAAGTGACCTTCTTAAAGAGTGAAAAAAGAGGGACTATAGAGTTCTCTATGAATCTAACGACGGGATTTACGTTTTCTTCGTTTACTGTCCAATGTCTATACATGTCGTTATAAATTCTCGACTACTGTGACTGGCGTATACTTTATCAATGTGTAGTATTAGAAACTCCGTCTTGACTAAAACGAACAAACCCCGTATTAACGGTTTTTTATTTCCGTTTAAAAGGTCTTGTAGAAGTGGAAGACGTGAAAAAGTTTTAGGGTTTAGGGGTTGGGTGACAAAGGTAGATGAAACGTTTTAGAAGACAGACGGTCACGTCCGACCCCTACGAGAATTACTCCCATGGTCCTTCTCAAGGACTGGACGGAGGAACGAAGTCGATGGAATCTACAATAATGAACCCCCTAACGACCCTCCCTTCTACAGGTTAAAATGGTTGAGTTTAAGAAGACCTACCCAACAAGATCTAAAGTGAAAAAAAAGAAGAAGATCCCTAAAAAGATCCGCTCTTTTTACTCGTCATTTACGTCTTAATCCCTTCGTTTCCGAGGTATGTAGTCCCTCGTGTCTAAAGGAGAGGTCACCGGGTACTCGGGTGACTAAACATGCTGACCCCGGTTAGACCCTCAGTGACAGGGGGCAATTCCTTCTTTCGGTAAACCTCTTGAGAATCGACGGTGGACTGCTATGAGATCTCTGTCATGTAGTGTCTCAAGGTACCTGTTGTATTCTCCTACGGGATCAGTCAATGAAAGGAATTTTACGGTGGTTCGAGACGACGGCGGGTCACAGATTCATATTTCCTTTGTAAGAAGGTGGTAGTTTCGTTTGAACGCTGTACTTAGTTCACATGACACCGGGAAGGGGTTGAGGACAGGTGTATATGGGGAGTGGGGGAAAGGGAACTAAGGTACAGGGACAAGAATATTATTGAGTACCGAGTGTGAGTTTAATCGTAGAAATAAGAGTTTTACGTGTAAATGTAAAAATTTTACAAAACGGACGTCGTCTTGTCTCCAAGTTGATATGTGTGAAAGGGTCCTCGACTTGCTAAGTAGGGACCTGGTCATGGAAGTTTACTCGGAGACATTTGACTCCTGGACACGGGTGGAGAAGAGTTCTCACCACGGTACCTCCCGTAGGGAACTACTCCTTTATCAATAGAAATCAAGGTCGGGAGTCCCCCTTCATCCAATGGGGACTACGACAATACAATTCTCCGAAACCCTTCACCGTCTGAATTCTGACTTAGCAGGTATCGTGGACAGTCGACTTGAGTCCGTCCAGTAAATTTGAAAGACTCGGTCCAAGGTGTCAAAATTGTACTGTCACTATAGTAGATAAGTATTCTAACAGGATTTTTCAATTTACTAGGTATAATTTACTTTCACGAAAAGTTCGATCCTTCGAGACAGAATAAAACTTGGGTTTATCGATAGTGACAAGAGGCGGTCGAGTCTAAGATCGAAGCTGTAAAGATCTCCCCACAGAGCCCACGCGGGTTCTGACTTGAGTGTCAGGTACGACTCTCGTTAGGTAAAAGGGGTGACGGTCGGACACGGAGACGTAGAAGTCGCCTGAGTCGTGAAGGGAGGGTTTCGACCCCCCGTAGGACGTCGGGACGGGCATAGTGAGGGAGACGCGACGGTCCGGATCGGGATCCCTGATGTGTCGGTGTGTCTCATCCGTTCCCAACAAGAGGGAAAACCCCAGGGTCCCGTTACACCGAACCGGCACACGATTCAGCGACGCCAGCACACGCAGAGAAACACTGGGGTACCTGACGTCCGATGGTCCGAGGCGACAGGTACCCCTAAGAGGCCCCGTTCTTATGACCTCGCCCAACGTCCAGGAGGAGGGTCTCTGAAAGGGTCGGGTCCCTAGCTTAGGCGTAGAGAACACAGAGGACGTAACCGTCCGCCCCAGAAATGGTGATCGTGGTAGACCTTTGGGGAACGAACCAGAGGTCCCATATATGTACCTCTTTGTCGATAAATGATAATGACAACAATAACAACATCATCATCATCTTATTTGTATCGTATTTTAAACGGTGCAATTGGCAGAATTTCACATGTTTAGTCATCGTAATTTGTGTGAGTGGTACAACAGATCGGGAGTCACGATAGAGTAAGATCTTGAAAAAGTAGTGGGGGTCGGTCTTGGGGTAGGGGTCCTCGTCAATGAGAGGTCAGGAGGGGGAGGAGTGGGGACCGTTGGTGATTGGAGGAAAGACGGAGATACCTAAACGGATAAGACGTATAAGGTATATTTACGTTGATATCTCATATACCAGGAACCGTAGACCGAAGAACGGGAGTCGTTCAAGTTCCAATGGGACACGAGAAAGAAAAGTGTCCTGATCCGAACGTGGTCTCCTAACATGAGTCTTACCCGAACTTGTCGGTAAGTCAAGTCAATTCAAGTCAGCGAGTCAGCATAGGCTGAGAGACGTTGGGCTACTTAGTGTCGTGTGGTCCGGAGGGACAGGTAGTGGTTGAGGACCTCAAATAGGTTTGAGTACAGGTAACTCAACCACTACGGTAGCTTAGTAGAGTAGCAGACAGTAGGGGAAGAGGAGGACGGAAGTTAGAGAGGGTTGTAGTCCCAGAAAAGTTTACTCGGTCGAGAAACGTACTCCACCGGTTTCATCTTGGCTAAGGGGAATCCTACCTGACCAACCTACAGGAACGTTAGGTTCCCTGAGAGTTCTCAGAAGAGGTTGTGGTGTCAAGTTTTCGTAGTTAAGAAGTCGTGAGTCGGGAGAAATCTCAGGTTGAGAGTGTAGGTATGTACTGGTGTCCTTTTTGGTATCGGTACTGATCTGCCTGGAAACAACTGTTTCATTACAGAGACGAAAAATTATACGATAGATCCAACCAGTATTGAGAGGAAGGTGCCTCATTCACAGAAAATTAAAGTACCGACGTTAGTGGTAGACGTCACTAAAACCTCGGGGGGTTTTATTTCAGACTGTGACAAAGGTGTCAAAGGGGTAGATAAAGGGTACTTCACTACCCTGGTCTACGGTACTAGAATCAAAAGACTTACAATTCGAAATTCGGTTTAAAAGGGGAGAGGAGAAAGTGAAAGTAGTTCTCCGAAAACTCAAGGAGAAGTGAAAGACGGTATTCCCACCACAGTAGACGTATAGACTCTAATAACTATAAAGAGGGTCTTTAGAACTAAGGTCAAACACGAAGAAGGTCGGGTCGTAAAGAGTACTACATGAGACGTATCTTCAATTTATTCGTCCCACTGTTATATGTCGGAACTGCCTGAGGAAAAGGATAAACCTTGGTCAGATAACAAGGTACAGGTCAAGATTGACAACGAAAGATTGGACGTATGTCTAAGGAAGGAATTCTCCGTCCAGTCCACCAGACCATAAGGGTAGAGAAAGTCTTAAAAGGCGTCAAATAACACTAGGTGTGTCAGTTTCCGAAACCGTATCAGTTATTTCGTCTTTATCTACAAAGAGACCTTGAGAGAACGAAAAAACTTGTCGGTAATGGTAGTGTGAAAACGTCCTAAGGATCAGAGAACGTCCTCTATTTAGGAAGGACGAAGGAAGGAGGAATCGTGGTCAGGAGAGCGGAGACTTTTGTATAACGATACTCCACTGAGTCCAGGGTCGGTCCGACCCTCGAACATTAGGAAAGGTCGTCTCAGAGTTTGGGTTCGGACGTCAAACGGTTGGTACGGGTTTCTAGGGAATTGAACTATCAGGGTCTTTTACGACTGTCACTCGGGGGTTGATCTTACTAATATTATCAGACTCAACCTGAAACACAATTGTTTCCACTCGCACAACGATTCTTAGTGTATTGGAAATCGCAAACTCAGGGTAAGGTGAAAGTCACTTAGGGTTCCACAAACTCATGGAACGTTTCATGTTCTCTGTAAACATAAAGAGGGCTTAGTGAGTACCGGTACGAGTACCCGTCTTAAAGGAAAGGTAAAGGGACGGAGTCTTCATTAACATACATTTCGGGTAGGTCCTATCAAGACAACGGAGACACCATATCGAAAAAAATACACGCACCAAAGGACTCTTATAGAAATAGTTTCTAGGATTTTTTTTTTTTTTTGCAAAAAATTTTATTAAATGTCAACTATGTATCATTGACTTGTTTATCTCTCTACGTTCGAAGATGTGAAGAAACAGAATAATTTAATAAATAAACCCTTCAAGACTGGGTGACCAGAACAGAATGATGAAGGAAGAGAGATCTTTTCAGTTTAAAACTATCTTAAAAAAAAATAGACGTGGTGGTCCGAAAGTTCTAGAATCAAGGAGTTGGTCCCTAACTTGGTGGGGGAGCCGTCACTGTCCCGTCTTAAGATTGGAGACCTGGTGGTCCCCTAAAGAACTACCTTAAAACAAAACACAAAGTAAAAGTTTGGACATTCAAGAATTTTAAATTTTGCAGGATTATATTTAAAAACACGTAGAGAAATTCAAGAAGGTATAGATGACCATGACATCAATTTAAATGTGAATTGAAACCGGGTACCTCACATATCATTGGTCTGTATCTCCTTTATTAGTAATTTCCTGTATTTATAGTCCCTTCTTTCATTTTAGAAATTTAACGATACGCATCTTGGTTTCGTATCTTAGTGGGTTGTTAGTGGTAAAATAGACGTTTGTAAGAGAAATAAAAGGATTGAATACAGACATGGACACACGAAATGTGTTACTCGGTAAATCTCCGAGGTATAAAATCAGAAAGAAACGAAAGAAAAGGTATAGTAACGCATACACGGAAACCGTAAAAACTCTGGTCTTAGTGTAAGAACGTGTCGGGGGAGCACTAAAGGAAACACAGGTCATGTGTGGACTTGTATCAAATGACGGGTAGTAAGGACCGAACGTCTACGGTTTCATCGACTACATTGAGTTTCTCCAAATCAAATCCAATTACGGAAAGGGCCCTCCCACGTCCAATGTCCCTTCTTAATCGGTTCGTTGCACTTGAGTGGTTGTAGTTCTTCGTTTCTGTGTAAACCCTGGGTGTAGAGTAATCATCCAATCCCAGGCGACGTGGATGGACAGACGGTTATAGATAGACGGTTATAAAGGGTAAGAAAGGACAAAAGTTTGTGACTAAATCTATTTACTAAAAGATTGGTTTTACTTTGTCATACCATAAATTCAGTTGGTACTTTTATTCGTGACTGTATATATGGGGGATGGGACTTTCTTTAGACCTGTCCGAACTAAACTTAGACCGTCCCCCGGTCTACGTTAGTGCAAAGGCTTCAGAGATTGAGGCGTTTTCCTCTCTAGATCGGGGGAGGCCTAATGTCTTCTAGGGTCCCCAGTATTGACTCGACCCGAGAGACCAGAAGCTATTTTGCACCGAAACATCTTATCCTCGTTCCTCTCCCCCTCTGCCGTTTTAGTCTAGTAAGAAAATTTCAAGAATATTGACCCAACAAAAAAAAATTATACCTGAAATCAAAAATCTCGTCTAAATCTAAATCTCGTTTTAACTCGTCTTTTAAGTCTCAAGGGGAACTGACCCATAAAAGGTCGGGAGAGAGTCTCTACAACAGAGATGACTATCTCAGGGTCTCGTGAGACGTAAATGTAGTGTCCGTCCTGTGTGTGACCAGACTCACAAACTTGTGTGGACCTCATTGAGTGACTGGGTCCCCCTGTAAACAGTAGGGGTGGTCAGGTTGTACCTTCGAGAGGTACATGGACTCTCGTTTTTTTTTTTTTTTCCATAAACTACGGGTCGTTTGATAGTAAAGTAGTCATATCGATACGGAACGAAATTTGTTTGGACTAATATAAATTTTAGACCGAATATGGTCTCCACTTAACCCTTACTAGATACAAAGGTGGTGCAAGTTTCAGTCCGAAGGTGGTGAGATTCCAGATTTTAGTAGTTTCGAAGACAAGGTCCGTCAAGTAAGAGGTGTAACCAGGAAGTCTTTGTAGTAGATTCAGTACGACAGTAGACCCACAGAAGGACGGGCCTTATAGGAGGGTAGGTCCACATCTTGCGTGAGAGAACTCGGGAGACACGGGAGTAAGGTGTAGGGGGTCCTTGTGACGGAGATCGAGAGAGATCGGGTTTTTCCTCGGTTAGAGGAGTAAGAGGACCGGGAAAACCAGTTAAAAGTGTGACGACTGGTAAATCTGTTGGTTAACTAAATATAACTCGTGAATGGTAATCGTCCTAGTATTGTCCGTGGGGTTCGGACTAGTAAAGAATATTCAAGGAGAATGGAGGTGTTTAGGTGATATTTAACGAATTTCCGTCCTGATACAGGGGAACAATTTAGGATGAATAATAGTCTTGTCGTGACCATGGATCAACCACAAATATAAAGTGTTTTGCTAAGAATTGAAATGTTTTTATCAGTCATCAACTGAAGAAATGTCTCTTTAAAGAAGTCTACACGAGTTGCATCCCAAGGTACATGTATATAAAAAGTTCTGGTAGTAACAGTATACTTCCACCCATATACTACAGTGAAATATCTCGGTGATATATAAAAAACTCTTCATAAAAAAAAATAACCTTGATCAAATTACAACGTTTGTCACCAATGACGGAAACCCTTAGAACTACTTTAGATTCACCCCCTCCTTACCTTATCGTATCTTCGGTTCCGGATACCAAAGGAATGTAAATAAACATCCGAATACCCTTTCGAAAATCTGACTATAAGTCCGTTTCTTCTTTCACTTGAACATCGTTATTAAAAGAGATCTGGTAAGAAGTCGGTTTGACTAAAGGACGACCTCTTTAACAAGTCCCGATCTACCCGTATACTTTTGTTTCAATCACTCGAGTTACAATTCTGGCAAATAGAATGGTTGAGAATGAAAAGTGTCTTATTCTTTTAGACCTTTCTACTAAAGAAAGAGAGTCAAGGACCGGACAGGAACTCCAGGGTTACGCTGATCAGGGGTGTCAAGTGTCGACTGATATGGGGAAGACTATGCCCCCCGAGACACCCCGAGGGTTCCACCGAGTTGTCATTTCTTAGACGGACGGTTACGTCCTCTGAGTCATCTGTACTGAAGTTAGGGACCCAGTCCTTCTAGGGGACCTCTTCCTTTACCGTTGGGTGAGATCCTAAGAACGGACCCTTTAGGGTACCTGTCTCCCCGGACCGTCCGATGTCAGGTACCCCAACGTTTTTCAGTCTGTACTGAATCACTGATTTATGTGTGCGTGCAGAAAAATTGCTCGTCCGTTTTTCAAGTCTGACTCTGAAAACTAAGACATTTTGACTCTACGTACATGATAGAAGTTTAATTTTTTTTTTTTTTCGTGACATCTTTTGTTTTGAGTGTATAGATTCGTTCAACCGTCTCCAGACTACGTTCACTTTTAATGTGGTACTCACCGTGACTACTACTTTTCCTCTAACGTGTGTGAAATCGAAAGACGCGAATTGAGGTAAGTTCGTAAACGGTTTTTCTAAATTTGCTCAACTGGAAATTTTTAGATTTAGTCTGGAACTTTCAGATTCACAGAAAGGGTTTGTCCTACCTTTCCTTCTTTCCCTCTTTAATGAGTTTTTAATGGAGACAAGGATCAGGTAGGGGAACCAAAACGTGGACAAGATAGGGAATCTTACATTACGGACCACACGATGTGAGACCAGGAGGGATTTAAAATTTTAGAGGGGTTCTTGACTGAGAGCATGAGGGTCACGGGGTGTTGGGAGATTCTGTAGTTCCTCAACGTCCCGTACTCCCAATTGTAAGAGATTTCCTCTCGGAAGAGTCGAGAGTCCCCTGGCCAACAGTCTAGGTGTCGGTCGCCACACCACCACATAAAAGTTGAGATGCACATGCAAAGTCCAAGTGCACAAACAAAGTTGAGGTGCACACGCAAAGTTGAGGTGCAAGCGAGAGAGAGGAACGTCGATGGAGTAGGGACTTGAGGGTTGAGGTCGTCGAGGTCGTCGAAGTCGTTGAGGTCGTCGTCGTCGGCGGTGGCGGGGGCCGAGGCGGCCCGTCGGTCGTGGGCGTCGGGCGGGGCGTCCGCGGGGGCGTCGGGGTCGTCGTCGGCGGGGTTGGTCGGGGCGGCAGGGTCGTCGGCGTCGGGCGGAGGGTCGGTGACGGCCGAGGCGGGCGCGTCGGGGGCGTCGGAGGTCGGGTGGGAGTGGGGGTCTCGGTCTTGGTTGGCAGAGGCTGAGTCGTCTCGCGGTCGGGGGGAGTCTTTCGGTCGGTCAGAGGCCCTGTGCCGGAGGGCAGCGGCGAGTGCGGTGGGTTAGGAAACGTCCATGCGGGGGCGGGGCAGGGCGGGTTCGCGTCCCCTGGGCCGACGTCACACCGCGCGGGAGGGACCTCCGTTTCCCGGGCGGTCTGAATCGTGGGTGAACACGTCGCAGATTAAGTTTGACTAGAGAATCTGCCTCCCTTCTCCCTCGTCTATCGTCCGTTGACCCCTACGTACATTTGCTTTGTCTATCTTTGGGTAACTACAACGGAGGCTTCCTATTTACAATAGACAAAGGAGGCCACTCTCCGGCCGTGACATTCACGTGAACATCGGACATTATTGAGGTGAAATACTATGAAAAACTTCCGTCGTTTCTATCGTAGGTTAATTTTAATAATGATCGTCTCAAAACATCGGGGCACCTCTTGATGTAGAGGACAGGTACTCCGTACCACCAATAAAGAGATATAATACTTATGTCATCACAGAATGGAATTCATGAAGTCACGAGAAAACAAAGATAAAAGGGTTTCTAAGAGACCCCAATCCTCCCATTTCTTTAAATCGGGGTCAGAATACAGGGTCTAAGGTTGGTAATGAGGTAACTGATTGTTCACGAGATATAAGTGTGGTTTTGGGAGTTGTTCATACGTAGAAATATTTTATTAATTAGAAGAGATATAAATGAAATAACGACACTTCGACTCCCGTAGGTTTTATCTTAAAGTCCGATTAGTAATTTCGAGTAGAGATAGATGATAGTAACTCCTCGTTACTTGTCCTCGTAAGTCCTTATATATTGAAATTACCAAGTCTTTGAGTACGAATTGAATCTACGGAAATTTCATTTGATCGAAGTTTTCTATTCCTGAGACTACAGTTGTGTAGTCTAGGTCTTTCATTTTCGAGTCAAACCCTGAATTTTTGTTATTCCTAAAAAAAAAAGGGGTTACTCTAAAGTCTACCAAATCATGTACACATCACATCACTGTTTAAGGGTGTCTCACCTTTCGGATATGAATGAAGTTCGTAGTTGAGTGGAGGGAGGAGCTCCCAGGAACTGAGTGTCAGTCAGTCAGATCGGGTCGGGAAGGTCTCCTGGTGTCTTCACTACAATAGGAATCCAGGATTTATCGATTTGTGCGTCTTAGTTTTATCCAACCGGGTGTCTGTCTTTCCGCTCATCTAATCTCTGAATCATAAAATCTTGACTAAATTAAACAACAGGACAAAGATACTCGAACCAAAGAGTCACCACCGAGGCTCAAAAGAACCTTTCCCTTTGTAAACCCACTCTATTCATTAACACAGAAGGAACCGTGAACCCAGTAGCGATGGATTTTTAAACTTGTCAAAAGGGGTCAACTCAAACTTCCACATAAAAATTTTATAATGTTCATACTTTGTTGTATTATGGAAACTGCATTCAATCTAACTTTACTTGTGTCCGATTTTTTCAGAACTAACATGTGAACTGTAGATACCCTACAGTATACATATATATTCATGTAGATTAGTCTAAATGGTCTGTGTTCTGATCTCGTATAAAAGTTGTAAACCTTAAGTTGTCACGAATAAGGTTTCTTACCCAAATTACATAAAATTTCTCGTCAATTTAATCTATATGGAGTCGTGGTTCACTAATTTGTGAAGGAACTAGATTTGGTAGTTTCATCTACTTAATGGTTTCTTTGGTACACAGGACGAGACTCCCTACTCTAACGATTCGGGACGGGGGACAACAAGTTGAATTAGGTCATAAGATATCTCAACTCACTTTCGAAACTCAAGACACCTGTAGTCAGAAGAGTCTTGTGACAGTTGTAACATATTTAGAGATACTCGGTCATTTTTTGTTCACATCTGTTGGGTGAACTTACCGACAACTGTCCCGAAATCTTCTCCACTGGTGAGTCGGAGGACTTTTGATTAAGACACTCCTCTTAAAGGTCTACAAGAGGATTTCCAAAGGGTACCTTTAGACCCTCCATAAAGTAAAACACAAAAACGTTGTTTACTTCCGAGTTTTAGTGTAAAGTGACAACTTCAAAATTGAATATTCGAATGATTCATATAACTACTCTATTATGAGATAGAAGAATACACCTAGATTACTTACTGGTGACTTCCTCACTAAACCACTTTACAATTCTATAATAACTCGTCTATCTCTTGATTAAAACTTTTCAGGTGTTGACATCCTTATTTTACTAAAAAAGGAAAGTGACATCCGTACACATTGCCTTTATTTCTTAAGACACCAAAATTTTATCATATAAAAAGAGATGTAATCGACTTCCCAAAAACTCAAACAACTTGTACAATACAAACTTGAAAACTTTTTCTTTTGATAAATTCTCCTATACTTTCTATAAATTGGGAGTTTCCATTACTAGAAATGTTTGATTTTATTTTATAAAAACAAACTTCCAATGATTCTCTTATTAGTAGTTGATTCAAGTATATACTGTCGAATTTAAGATAAAATGTTAATAGATAAAAGTACACCCGAAACGGAAAAATGTAACAAGTTTTAGACAGTCTCTCTATAATAAAATTTTATACGTTGGATCCAACAATCCTATTATTAGTAAAGATTTTGACATGTCTATGACAGTATAGAAGTGTTTTTTTATTATTTCATGGAATACATCCATATAAACCACTACAAAAAGGAACTCTACTTTTTTTTTATTATCACGACTGTCCATCATTGTGAGATCCGATTTCAAGAGGTTTATCAAGACCAGTCCAAAAACAGATTATGACTTTAAAAAAAAAGTAAGAAAATGAGTTAAGGTACTTTACTTAACGTATAGGTTTTGGTCCAACAACAAAATTCTGTCTATTCTCAGATTTCATAACAGTGGAGTCTCTTGATTAAAACTATCGAATCTCAATATCCCCCCGACCACCAGGTCGTACCGATAGTCTTCGACCGGGGACCTTCGGATACAAATTTGAGAAGTGCCCTAAATTCCAGACGAGTGGGTTAAAATAAGAGCCCTCTCTCTTTAAGACTTGTCCTAATATTCACGTTTCTAAATCCCCGGTCCGTCAGTCATTTTTATTCATTTTGTCTGAACTGATATTCCCGAAGGGAACACCAAGTCAACCATTTCTTAGGGGGACGTTACGCCCTCTGGGCCCAAACTAGGGACCCAACCCTTCTAGGAGACCTCTTCCCTTTCCGATGGGTGAGGTCATAAGACCCGACCTCTTAAGGTACCTGACATATCAGACACCCCAGTGTTTCTATAGTCTTCTATAGGTGTTTATACCTATAGTCTTCGACCGGGGAACTTCGGACAGAAATTTGAGAAGCACCCTAAACCCCAGACGAATGGGTACTGAAGTAAGAGGCCTCCCTCTTCAAGACTTGTCCTAAAATTCACGTTTCTAAATCCCCGGTCCGTCAGTCGTATTTGTTCATTTCGTCTGAACTTATATTTTAGGTTCACTTTAAAACCTTTGCCACATACCCTGTTTGTTTACACTCAACTTAAATTGGGAATCCAAGGTCTATCTATTGTTAGGTACGAGAAATAAAAACAGGATTGGGTGGACGGTGTCCGGTGTGGTCTTAGATTTTGATCTTTACATCACACACACAACTCACCCTTGTCTAGTCTTTGTATATACCTTCGTTAGAAACCCCCTTTTTCTATACCAGATTAGTAAGGATCCATCTTTCTTGTTATATGTCAAAATTAAAGTCACATACTATAAATAGACTTATTTTTGGATTCGGATTCTTACTGTTTTATGTAGGAAAGACACTGGAAACTCTACTGAAAAGAACTCTGATAAGGAACCCTCAAAAATTGAAAGTGATTTCTTTTATGTTTGTAACACATTTTCAGATTTGATCAGATGGACTCACTAGACCTCTACTAGACCCGTACCAACCTCGGATCAGTACCACTGTATCCTTCTCCTTCGAATAAGATTAAGACTGGGACGAAGGTTGATTAAGTGTTGAACCCTGTTCAAGAAACCCGAAACAAAAGAAACAAACAATTGACACACCACATATAGTAAACAGTCTAGGAAAAACCCAGAAACTCAGATATTAGGTTTACAACCATCCGGACATCTTAAAATGACCTAGGACTTTTGGGTTACAAGGACTTCTAAGAGACTCATAAGAAGTTCCAGTCCAATTAAAGAAGGGTGAGTCGACCCACCGTCTCATCTTTCTCTCACTTCTGTTCGGATTCACCCTATTACTATCGTCTTCGTCTAAAATAGAATCGGACTCTCAGTTGCAATTTCAGTTCAAAAGTAGGAGTCTCAGTCACGGTATTTGAGATCCATGGTCTAACGAAAAAGTGTGGATATGTAATCTCTCCGAATCCTTTGGTTTACCACGAAAATTGGAACCGGAAAACGTATTGCAGAACGTACCGTCCTTCGTCCTAGTAGAAAAAGAGAACAACATAACGTGTAAAATTACTTTTGTTTTGTTTTGTGTCTCTCTCTCTCTTTAGTCACCTTCGCTAATCCCCTCTCTTTTGATAGATACGAACATCCTCCTTACTCCTCGTGTCAGTGGAGAGTCTCCACTTCAGCGAGCTCTCTCTCGTATTTTAACAGGAGATGGTGCACGTAAAGAAGTACATTTCCAGGACCATGGTGAGTCCGTAGTCGTCATTTGGACGAAAGTTTAAGGTGGAGACGATATCGCGTCCGAGTCGGAGAACTAGAAGAGCATATCCTACAAAAGGGGGATCGTTTCAAAGTCATGATGAAAGGTCTCACTATCTTTCTTACTACATAATAGTGAAAAATTTTGTTTCTCGGGTTCGGGAACTCTTCCTCAATCTGGGTGTACTAGAGGCAGGAAAATTTCGTTTATTAGAGGTTAGTACAGAGGAAGGATATTTTGTCTGGGTCACGAACCCCGGGTGGGGGAGAGAGGGGTCATCAATCAGAATTAAATTGTGTCATAATCAGTTTCGAACCACCCAGATTCAAAAAAAGTAGATATTCACCTCCCCGTTTGAATTTATGAAAGACCTTGAGAAAGGGAAGATAAACCTTAGAATCCAATGTTTGGAGATTTTGAGTGGAACCCACTGGATACGTCCACGTCCCCTTTTTGAGAAAAAGGGAGATAAGTAAGACTCAAGAGTTTGACCCCTAGACATTTAATCTGATCTTTTCCGTCTAATTCTTCTCTTTTTGTTAAAAAATACTGTACACGAAGGACGTATGTATATCCTCGTGAATCACTACTCCTTGAGTTTCCCCACCAATCTTGAACCCGAATTGGTCGTAGAATTATTTTCTTGCGTTCCTTATTGTTCTGACTCCTTTTCTTGATATCCGAAGATTCTCACCGTTTAACACCCTTCTACTATATACCCCTTTGATTATCATCTCTTCGTTCTAAACAATATGTATAAAAAGACCACGGTAGAGACCTGACTACGTCCAGATCTGAACAGAGGTCAGTAAGTTAAGACAGGAAGGACGATCTCCTCCTCAACCCCCTTGTGGAAATGTTCAAATACAGGACGATAATCCGTGTTATCCTCCTACCGTCTTTCGAAAAGAACATAGACAACTATGAATTAACGGAAGTCGAGTTTTATTAGGAGTACGGTTTCACCCGTACAAAACTCGACTGTAAAGACGATGGAAAACATCCATGTCAATATATTGAGGGAACACCGGTCACATTCAAGATCATCTTGAGATAAATGTGTCCCGACTTAGTCCGTATTTTAAGGGAAGTGGACCTGATTCCATTTACTCCGTAAGTAGAGTCTACGTCTTAAGTAGAGTCCACGTGGGTTTTTGTGTCAGTAGTTCTGTCTGGTATAAAATTATGTTAAAATATTTTTTAGTTTTACTTACAGTTTTAGGTACTACTGGATTTATAGTGTAAAATTTTATATTCTAGTCATTGTTATTACTCGGTAAAACTTCAGACTCCGTTTTCCCTTTTTAGTGAGTGTGACTAAAACAACCAGTACTTAAAAAACGTAAGTAAAACCTAAAAATTTTTTTTATAGTGTAATCTACAATGAATAGAACTAATCACATAAACCCTGTGTGGGAATTTGAGACACGGACTCTACTCATGGGGAGAACAGAGTATAACCGATGGTCGATACATTTACTAAATAAATCGTTTATGAGAGGTTTCAGTTATCGTAAGACAGATAACCTTTAAAGTCGATCCAGAACCTACGGAAAAAGATCAATTTCGACTTTTCACGCGGTTTAAAAACGTGTTACCTTTTTCTTCACATACAACCTATTACCTAACCCCACCCCTCCACCTCATCTTTGGGTAGGAGGGACACATTTTATCGTGTCCAGATTATTTGGTTAGTAAAAAATCACTTAACTTTACAATACTGTTAGGTTTTACATGTCTGAAAGTCAATATTGTATTTCTTCAGTACCCCTATATTATACGTAGTGTCACTGATCTCGATTATTATAAAATAAATCCTTTTTTCTTTTACGTATAATAATGATTCTCGACGTACATTTTAAAGAACGTCAAATTTTATATATATATAAAAAAAGTGAAACCAAGGTGTTTTACTTTTTTATATATTAAGTTTCATTTTAGAAACTTAATATATTATATATAAAGAAACAACGAAATCGTTATCTTTATGTTAAATCGTTATGTTTATTTTAACTACTGAGGACTTTTTTTTACAACTCCTGAAGGGACCACCGAGTCTGCCATTTCGTAGACACATGTCACGACCTCTGGGTCTAAGCTAGGGACTCAACCCTTCTAGGGGACCTCTTCCTTTACCGTTAAGTGAGGTCATGATAACGGATCTTTTAGGGTACCTGTCTCCTCTTTTTTACAATACCGTTAGTTTTTTGAAGAAACCGACTATAAATAGTGACTTAATTTTAATGTCAAAATACTCTAATTCATCCAAACCATTTTCACTGTTTTTCATAGTAATACATCTGTCGTAAGAAGGTCTCGTTAGGTCCGGTACTCTTAGAAAATTTTTGACCTTAACAGGTGTCCCTCACTCATTCCAAAGGAGGACCCGATTTTTCGGTTTTCTTTAAAGTAATAATACCTATTCTTTTTAGATAAGTTTGGGTCCCTCAAAGGTCCTTCTAATTTATACTATATGATTACTTTTACGAAACATCCCATACGTAAACAATTCGTTTACAACTATTGTGATGTCTATACTTTGTCATATTTAAATAAAGACAAATATACTGGTATGTCATTTAACTCCCGAAGCAAGTACTAAGGGAGTAAGTCGTTCTCCAGCCCATTCCTTACCCTCAGGGAAATGGGTTAACATAAGTCCGGACTTATGTTATTTGTTTTGTACAAATCGATGTAAGAGACGTTCCATGTTAAAAAGGAAAATACTTTCTTTCTTTTGGAGGAAATTTTTTTTGGGGAGTCAAGTTGTAATGACTGTAAAGTCTCTTAAATAATGTTCGTAAACTCTAGGTCCTCCTTGTTGTTTCAAATATAACGAAACTCTCATCGTCCCCCTTTTTAATCAAATCGTTCTTATATGAATGTATGGCACCACAAAGAAACAGTAACAGATCTGCATGGCAAGGATCCATGACGAGACATCTAATCAGTTTAGTACATCTTTCCTCGAATTGTTGCGTCCACCACACAAGTGTCGAGACTGACACCTTCGAATACAGTTCATCGTTATCTACCTCTCCCCCGGTCTGAGTTTCGTCCCTCGTACCCTTCTAAGGACGTCGTAAACTTGAACCGTCGAAGACAGAAGAGTTCCTTTGACGAGACTAGTGATGTCACCCCATCTAAGGACCGAACAGGTGTCACTCAAGTCGCCATTGGCACCTCGGTGTGTGGGGTGGTCCAGGGTAGTGACAGACGACCTACATTGACTATCCGACTGGGGTTTCAGATCAAGTCTTACGAAGATCTTGTGAAAGTGGACGTACACGTACCAAGGTCCAAACTCACCGTTACCCTCGTCGGGTTTTACACGACCGACCATAAAACGAGACTTAATCGTTCTGTACTGGTTGACAATAAAGAGTATCAAATCCGAGTTAAACAAGTTCCATTTATAACACCATTTAAAGGTGTCCAGAAAACACCACCACAAAAAAAAAAAAAAGTGTAAACGTACATAGATAAGAAAAAGTTCAGGAAAAGGATAAGTCCAATAAGATCTTATAACTCGTCACAAGGGACACAACATGTCATCCAAGAACAACCAAAATTAAAAAGTAAAACTAATTTATTTTACATTCATTTTAAATTAAAATTTTTATTTTAAAAATATAAATTTTATCTATAAAATTTATATCATCACATATGTACAGTAGGGTTTGAGGGGTTAGACAGGGAGAAGGGGTGGGAAGGACAGACTATTCGTAATCAAGGAAGAGATTCAGGTACTCAGACAAAGACAAAACACTTATTTAAGTAAACATATCAATCTAAGGTGTACATTTCCTATATACTATAAATAGAAAGAGACAGATTGAATGAAGTAAATTCTACTATTAGAGGTCTGGGTAGGTACAACGACGTTTACCGTAACAAAGTAAGAAAAATTACCGACTCACTATAAGGCAACACTCCTGCCGTACTGTTGGGTGACGTCATAAGAAAGGACCTCTCAGGGTACCTGTCTCCTCGGACCACCCGATGTCAGGGACCCCAGCGTTTCACAGTCTGCGTTGACTCGCTGGTTCGTGCCGTGTTATAAAGTAACATATATACACCGGGTAGAAGAAATAGGTAAGGACTGTCACCTGCGAATCAAACGAAGGCACATAACCGATAACAGTCGTCACGATGTCACTTGGGACCCCACACACATAGGAAAACCTAGAACAAAAAGAAACCCATATATGGGTCCTCATCCTAACGTCCAGTATACCATCGAGATAAAAATCAAAAAGTTCCTTGAAGACTTGACAAGAGGTATCCCTGACATAGTTTAAAGGATGGTTGTCACATCCTCCCAAGGGAAAAGAAGTGTGGGAGAGATCGTAAATAACAAACATCTAAAAAACTACCGGTAAGACTGACCACACTCCACTATAAAGGAATATCAAAAAAAATTTCAGATGTTCCAAAAATCAACTGAGGACTTCATGTCCAAACGTTCACTTACAAGAGGTCTAGTATTTCTTTCGCGAAAATGGCAATAGACGTAAATAATTCGAGTATACCCGACGTAACACGGGAATTCCTTACAAACTTCTTGTCGAGCTACGGTATCCTGTTCGTCGACACAAATCTTCGCCTGTGTGGACTCGGGTCTGCGACTAAGACGACCGACCAACACACTCCAGTCGGGTAGGAAGACTCGGAGTCAAATGAGTAACCAACCACCCAACTACACTCCTAACTTACTCTAATAAAAATACTCTCATAGATTAAGTTAAGGACTATCGACCGAGAGTTTTTTATAGTCATAGGACGAACGGAAAAACGAAGGAACTGATATCTATAATATTAGGTTCCTCCTGATACTCTGTTTGTCTGGGTGAATTTCAACTTGTTTTTCTTTTATTAGTACCCTTAATACTACGTACACATGTGGTATTTTACTACGTGCCGTGTGATGCACTTTGGGGTATATTCGATCTTACGTCGATTATTACTATGTACTCAAAACATCAAAAACATACGTACTTTCTCCAATCCTAAGGACTTTTCCCCTCGTATCGTCTCCCTCCTATCTTGTGTCGTGAACGGTCCTGACCTACACCCTCTACACACCTCCCGTCCCTCTCTCTCTTAACATCGGAATACGAACACAGTAGAATTTCTTAAGAGTAAAGTTGGGGGTATTGGAACCAAAGTGGTAGGTATAAAAATTCTTTATTTTTAAGAAGAAAGGAAGATATAAGGGTCACAACACCCAAAATTGTGCACTCATTTGTCCTTCGTAGAACCACCACGACCAAGACGGGAATTGATCGAGATACTGGAACCCATTCGGTGGATCAGACACCCTGAGTTACACAGTGAATGATGTACTTTTCAAACATAATCTACTGGAAATTCAAGTAAGATCGAAATGTAAGACAAATACTTTGTCGTGTTTACTCTACCAAACTTCATATATACATGTTGTGGTATTGGGTGTTGTGTGTACGTCCTGAGTTCTCTATGAGAACTATCATAAACCGATTATAAACGGTACACAGAACTTTAAATGTTTCATGTAAAATTTTGAAATAGATAGATAAAAACCGACACGACCCAGAAACAACGGCACGTCCGAAAAGAGATTAACACCGGTCACCCCCGATGAGGGGTCAGCGACACAAGCCCGAAGAGTAACGGTACCGAAGAGAACAGTATCTCGTAGCCAAGATCCTAAGTGGCTGACGTCGCGAACGCCGAGGGTCCGAGGTCTCGGGACCGATCTATCAACACTGTGTGTCGGAATCAACGACGATCCGTACACCCTAGAAAGGTCTAGTCCCTAGCTTGGGTCCAGAGGACGTAACCATCCGTCTAAGAAGTGGTGACCCGGTGGTCCCTTCGGGACTTCATGTAAAATTATCTGTAATAAAGTACGTAAATCGGGGTGTCCAAGTGTCAAGACTAACTTTAGTAGTAGTAGTAACAAGTTTACATAGAATATGAGAGATTTCTGAAGTCGAAGAATAAAAGAGGAGTGTTGTTGGGTCTTCTCTGTTTTTTAGTAGAAATGAGTCTGGGTTCTCATAATCTTTCAACTTCGTTGAAGGAGTCGTAGTGACAGTCTGAAGTTCCGTGAACATAAAATGACAGAGACGTTACAAGCAACCTCACAACCGTTTTTTAAAAATAAAGGATTAAACCGACGGTCGTAAAAACATTCCGTCGTAAAGAGTTTCACAGAAGGTGTTTCGAGATCAGGTTTCCCTCAAATAACTTTTACCTAAGGTACCATCCATCCATTTATCCATTTATCTACACACACACAGAGACACGCATACGGATCAACGAGTCAACACAGGTTGAGAAACATTGGGGTACCGGACATCGGGCAGTACGAGGAGACAGGTACACTAAAATGTCTGTTCTTATGACCTTACCCAACGGTAAAGGATGAGGTCCTCTAGAAGGGTTGGTTCCCTAGTTTGAACGTATAGGACGCAACCGTCCTCCTGAGAAATGGTGACTCGGTGGACCCTTCGGTATATCTATCCCTCCCTCTATGTCTCTGTCTGTCTGTCTATAGTGACAACATGTCACATACGACAAGGACCTATAAAGAACTACTTATAATCTTATAATTTTCAATTTTCTGTAGGACATCATTTCTACAGATCAAATTTAATAAATTCTTTATTAAATCTTTCTTTAAGGGTTTATATATTAGTGACTCGGAAAAAAAAAGTACAAGTCAAGTCAAGTCAGCGAGTCAGTACAGGTTGAGGAACGCTGGGGTACATAACGTCGTGCGGTCCGGAGGGACAGGTAGTGGTTGAGGGTCTCAAGTGAGTCTGAGTACAGGTAGCTCAGCCACTACGGTAGGTCGGTAGAGTAGGAGACAGCAGGGGAAGAGGAGGACAGGGGTTAGGGAGGGTCGTAGTCTCAGAAAAGGTTACTCAGTTGACAAACGTACTCCACCGGTTTCATAACCTCAAAGTCGAAGTCGTAGTCAGGAAGGTTTCTTGTGGGTCCTACTAGAGGAAATCTTACCTGACCAACCTAGAGGAACGTCAGGTTCCCTGAGAGTTCTCAGAAGAGGTTGTGGTGTTAAGTTTTCGTAATTAAAAAGCCACGAGTCGAAAGAAGTGTCAGGTTGAGAGTATAGGTATGTACTGGTGACCTTTTTGGTATCGGAACTAATCTGCCTAGAAACAACCGTTTCATTACAGAGACGAAAACTTATACGATAGATTCAACCAGTATTGAAAAGAAGGTTCCTCATTCGTAGAAAATTAAAGTACCGACGTTAGTGGTAGACGTCACTAAAACCTCGGGGGGTTTTTATTTCAGACTGTGACAAAGGTGACAAAGGGGTAGATAAAGGGTTCTTTACTATCCTGGTCTACGGTACTAGAATCACAAGACTTACAACTCAAAAAAAGTGCATTGTGAATAATTTATAGGGTATCTTTTAAAAAGTCCTAGGGCATGAAACTCCGAAGGAAGAGATAACATCATAGGTGTGTTGATTTTATTGAAACGTAGACGAATGGATCTTGAAGTACGTTTTTAGATGTCTAGATTAGGTTACCTGTTACCTCTTTTCCTTTCATATCTTTCTACCCCTTTCCTTTCTTTCTTTTTAAGTTTTGGTTGCGTTCTCGTCTCTTTCGGTTTTGGTTCCCACCAGAAGTGTCAACTGTTGTTCGTTTTAGTGATTCATTTATTTTGTTTCTAGACTGACGTCACGGGAAGAACCCTGACTCCAGAATCCCTAAGAAAGAGGAAGTCCACCAGGAAGGAGGTAGAGGAGAAGAAGTGACGGCACTAAAGAAGAGAAGTGTGTGTGATGTTGACCTCAGTAAGGAGGGGTGTCGTCCCGGTGTAATCACTGGTGACCTGGGGTATCGGGGACCGTTCAGGTACCTTAGTTGTCCTGTCGGTCTTCCCTGTGGGAGGGGAGGGGAGGGGAGATGGGAGGACAGAATACTGACTCCTTAAAGGTCCCTAGTTCTCCCAGGGATCATGGGAGTTAGAGTCAGAGGTAGGGACACAAAATTCACCCCAACCTAAGGTTTGTTGTCCAGTTCAGTCAGATTTTAGATATCGTCAATTCAGGAGGTCTTATGATCCGGGACACAGGGACCCCCGTAAGGACGTCAATATTCCGAGAACAGGACCGAGAAAAAGACAAAGGATAAATTTTCTCTCTTTTTTTTTTTCTGGGAGGTTCCGTGACCACAAAAGGAAGAGAAAATAGGGGGTGACAACTCTTCATTTAACCCGCAAGACCGAAGTTTGTGTGGTACAACTCTTCTGGTCAAGGTCTCGGAGAAGAAAGTACGTATTCTCTTTGGGTGTACAGTTTCGGAGTCTCCGGGGAGTCTCACCGGTAGGTGCCCTTTCCCGTTAAGACACAGAAGTCGGTGAACAGTCACCCCTCCGGACACTCCGGTGTCCGGACGTCACTTGTGGCACCATCTAAACATCCAACTACCGAGAGAAGACCCTTGATTACAGACTTCCGGGTCAACCCGAGGTCAGTTACGTCGGAAAGGTCGGACTATGTGAAACAGACTTGACAGTAAACTGTCCCTAGGTGGACCACGGTGGTGAATCCAAAGATGTGGTCTTCTATAAATTGACTGTAGCTTTTCTTCATTTCAATCCCTAGAGGAAGAAAAAGAGTCGACCTGAGGTATGGGAGGGTCTCCGATCGAGGAGAAAGGTCTCAACCTGAGAAACAGGAAACGTGACCCTCCAATGGTTACACCGGAAATTTCTTTCGTCTCACCACACTTTCCGAAGTCTCTCCTATTCTAAAGTCTCTTTGGGAGAGTGAAGGGGGTTCCTTTCGTGAGGACTCAGACCGACCGAACATTTGTAGATTATAAAATAAAACACACACACACATAAAAAAAATAAAAAATAAAAAAAAAAGTTAAAGTCGGAAGGTTGAAAAAAAAAGAAAAAAGAAAAAATTTAAAATTTTAGACATTAAGAATGTACGCAAGGGTTTGTACTTGGGGGGAGGGTGGAGGGAGGGGTGTTGTAGAGAGACCCAGTAGGAACATTTGTAGATTATAAAATTTAGTCTCCCTTTTATTGGAACACGAGAACAGATTCCAAGATTCTTCATTGTAAGGAATCTCATCAATAATGGAAGTCATAAGACGTGGGGTACTTTCTTCAAACTTGTTAACTCCTACTTTTGGTTTACCAAGAACTTTCGTTGGACCTGTGTCGTCCCTCAATGATTTCCGTATTTCGTTTCTACCCCATAAAAGGTTTGAGGGACATTGTTAGTGTCACATAAGTAAAATTCGTAGAAGTTCCGTGTTGGACGTATGGTCCAAAAGTAACCGTCAATCATAGGAATTCACTGTTTCACCTCTAGAAGTATGGTCTTTCTTTCTGGGGACTTATAAAAGATGTGAGGTCCCCGGGTAGTAGAGTGATGGTACGAATTGAAAGAGGGAGAAAAACTGAGGGACTTCAGTGTGGTAGAGGTTTATCGACCTCCGTACGGGTGTGGTGGGTGATATAAAACAAGTTAGAAATGAAAGAAAAGGTTTTCTTTTAAAGGTTTCAGTTACGGTCACTAAGAAACGTAACCTGTGTGAAACCTAATGGACTCCTCAAAAAATTCTTATGGTTACGGACCCAGGGTGGTTCTCTAAGACTACCTTTGACTCACCGTATTTTGTATCCATACTCGTAAAAAATTCAAGGGGTCTTCTGAGGTTACACTCCGGTCTCAAGGTCTGTTGATGGATAACAGAATATTTATCCGAGGGTTAACAAGTAAAGATTTTCTCGTTCAAGGATGGAGAACAAATATGTTTTACGAAAAATGGCCGACACAACCAACGTACTGAACCGTGATTGAAATGAAGATACTATGTTATTTTGATCCAGATGTAAAGAGTTTTCTTACTCGGGCACAATGAAGATGGGACGTGGGAGGGGTCTAAGTGTTGGTAGTGTCTTACTTTTCTTGACATAGACATGAAAAATTAGGTGATTTATCAGAGGGATTAAGACTTCGACCCAATAATCGGTTATAAACGTCTTCTTAGAGTTTGGACCACTAAGTGTAGACTATGAGTTTTATATTGTCTGTTTTACGTATTAGGAAAAAGAGGGGTTTGTTCTCGTTGACGATGACTAACTTTTGATCAATCTACAAGGTTTACGACTATTTTGTAACTGAGTAGATTAGACATGATTCCGAAAGGTTCGAAAACAAATGTATACTTAGGGGGATCCTGGGACTGTTTACATCTAAGACGGAGTCGAGAGTCCATATCTCACGTGTGGTCTCAGACGTAAAGGTTGATCGAGAGTTCACTCCGATTACGAGACCACATCGTTTGAGATGTGGTATTTGGAAGTCGCGAAGTGATCGAAGTAAAGTGTCTACTCCTTCAATTCCCCTTTCTGAATCCTCTCCGTTCTAAGTTTGTCTTCAGACTTTACTTCACTTCACTTCACTTCACTTCAGCGAGTCAGTACAGACTGAGAAACGCTGGGGTACATGACATCGGATGGTCCGAGGAGTCAGGTACCCTAAAAGGTCCGTTCTCATGACCTTACCCAACGGTAAAGGAAGAGGTCCCCTAGAAGGAATGGGTCCCTAACTTGGGTCCAGAGGACGTAACATCCGTCTACGAAATGGCAGACTCGATGGTCCCCAGAGGCTTCAGATGGACTGGATTTTGGAACAGGTGACCCGTTTTAGACGGAGTAACACAGAAAAAGGTGACACCGTACAGGTAGAAAATCTTCTCTAGAATAAATTTAGTGTATTACTAAACAGAGGAAAGTCTACTTCTACCTCCATCTTCGAGACGACCGTCTTTCTGCGAATGACAGAACAGAACCAGAAAGAAGGACTAGAGTCAGAACTAGAGTAGTACCGAACTCTTGGTCATTGAGACTCCAACCCCAACTCCAGAGTTGGTGTGGAAGAGAAATAAATTATTTACACGATCAAGACAACTTTGACAAAGGTGGTTTAACTTTGAGTTCTCCACTTTCACCACACACCGGTGACTAATGGAATCTCGGCTCTCTCGGTTGTCCTAGAGACACTCTTCCGTCTCAGAGTAAGGTGAGCAATCCGGGTTCTAGTGGACCGATTTCTTGGTCCATGTTTCTAGTGAGGATGGATGAAAGGAAGGTGACAGAAAGTGCGTGGTACTTTCACGTGAACTCTGACAGATGAAACCATCCCCCACTCCCTCACAGCAGAAGGTAGTGGTAGAGTTATGTGATAAAATTCTCGTTTTCGGTTCGACGAAAGGACCGCTAAGTCTACCACCTCTTAGACGGACGTTACGTCCTCTGGACTCAAGTTAGGGACCCAGTCCTTCTAGGAGACCCCTTCCTTTACCGTTGGGTGAGGTCATAAGAACGGACCTCTTAGGGTACCTGTCTCCTCGAACCGTCCGATGTCAAGTACCCCAGTGTTTCTCAGTCTGTGTTGACTTACTGACTTTGTGTGTGCGTTTTGTCCATTGTCTTAGTAAGTCTGTCTCAGTCTTACCACTTTTTAGGATAACACGTCGTATATTTTGAAGAATTGCGAGAATTAGTCCCCACACCTTCGCCACATGTTTTACTGTAAGTTTACGTCGTAGAAGTGAGGTCGGTGTAAACAAAAGGTTCTCCGGTAAGGATAGTCTTGTCTCTCAAACGAAATACTTGTGACTTTCGACACGGTAGTACCACTCCGCAACAGACGAGACATTTTACGTTTTATTCAGAAGTTTTCGTACACGAAAAAACTTCAAGAATGGACAACAAAACATGAAGGACATTCATTGGCACATCTGTGTCATTGGGTCCGTGTAGGAACTGTGGTCAGGTTACAGACAGACATGGCCTAGTCTGTCGGTCCAGGACGAACAATTGTAGTAGAAGTTTCTTGTCTCTGATCCCTAAAAGGAAAACCAGGTCACCGATTCTGAGACGTGAAGGTTACGGCCCTCGGACTCAAGTTAGCGACCAGTCCCTTGATCTAGGATGTACGGTGTTGATTCTGGGTCACGTCAGGTTATTTATTTATGACTTATAAAGTTTTTTCTTTCGTCTCTGGTGGATGGTCTGAACATATGTATAGTCGGGGATTGGAATCCTACGTATATACTTACGTGTCCAACTGGATTTTCTTTTGTTTAACTTCTTCATGTAGGAATTCGGGACGGTTACGTTTAGGTTACGTATCTCCGACCGACATGAGAACGCAATTTTCGAATCCGAGATACACACACATATCTGAACTTTAGAAGTATCAATATACAGACACACAAGGTATAAACACACACTTGTAGAGACACAAAGAAACTATGTATGTATACGTGAACATATAAATTTTAGAAAAAGTATTTGTGGTTAAGTCCCTAAGACAGTTCACAGGTGAATGTATGAATGTTCCAATAGGTACCTCAGACCCGTCTAGTCACCTCACACTCGTGTGCCCCTCTTTACTGTAACAGACCCCGAAAGAAATGAAGAGAAAAGACGGGTCCTACAAAACTCTCTTACTGATTCGTCACGACCTCTAATACTTAAACGAATTCACACTTACCCACTACCGACCCACGGCGTGTCGGGAGGGGTTTCCACTAACTGACCCCACCGTCCAGAAGTGTGAACTACGGACCTAAACTGAGCCTTTTAGACGGTTCAGAAAATGAGCCTTTAAATAGAATTAATCTAGACTTTCTGGACGGTGTCGTCTTATCAGTGTGGCTAATTTTACTTTTTGTCCTCTTTAATGACTAGTTTAATTAGTATTACAGCCCAATGTCGACATCCAGACTACATTAAACGGTCAGGTCACTCAATGTAGCCGGGACCGGGTCCTTTCCCTCGACCAAAATACGACTAGGAATTGTGGGCGGGCGAGGTCCGCCGGGTCGTCCTCCGACTAAGGTAAGTAAAAGGACCGAACGAGACTGGAGGTACGTCGTTGATCTTTGTTTAGTCCGTGGTTTGTTTACGTCCCTACCCTCCTCCATTTGCTCTTTATAAGAGAATGGGGTCGCTAGTATGAGAAAGTTCTTGTCACTCGAAGATTTTGACCCGGGCGTCCGAACCCGGAGACACGGACAACCCTAAATCCGAAAACCAAAAAGGTGAATTGGAGGAAAATCAAAATGAACGCCACTGGACTGTGACTAATCTACGTCTTGTTCTTAGTTTTCCAGTCTCCTGTTTTGGAGACCAAGGTTCGGTCGTCTTCTTTTCGGAAATCTTTTTAGAGGAACGGTTGGACAGAGATGTTGAGGCCACACCTAACTTCATTAGATTTCACAGTGTTGTCTCCTCCTTCTTTGGATCGGCCATGTTCGACTAACAAGGGGACTCCCATATCAGGACCATAAGATTAAAATTTTATTTATGGTGAAATGGGGTGCGACACACAAACCCCACCTCCACCTTATATGAAGAAATAATTTCTTTTGTTTAGTCCCAGGACTAAGAAAAGTCACAGATCGGGACTGTGACTCGACACTAAGTAAGTCACAAATGTTTTGGACAGAGGGGTAATCGTTATGTCTCTTCCCCGGAATTTCGCGTGGGGTCATATCTGTAAGGTACCAATCTAAAATTCACGTTACATTCTTGTCCCCTTCCTCCGGAGGAGGGGTTAGTCATCAATATTCTGGAAAGAGAGACTGGGACACTACCCAACAGGTTTAGGGTGAGTAAGTAGGGACCTGGTCTACGAATATGGGAAAATGAAGGTCAGACTTTTCCGGGGGTAGGAAAGAGGTAGGGTAACTCTTACTTAGACCATTTACTGTCTCTGTCCGTCAATATCTTGTGGTCACCAGAACCTTGAGATGTCCGATGTGAAAAACCTGGAAAAATACCACGGACTACTTCTTAGTCCACTCTGGTGTACGGGTCTAACCCCTTCCGATATTATTGGTGTAAAACTCACTAATAGAATAGCCAAATCATCAAACATTGGTCTTAAAACATTTCTTTTATTTTCGAAGTCAAATTTAATATATGCACATCTATATATCTCAATGTATGTCCGTATCTATACATCTATATCTCTCCTCTCTCTCTCTGAATATACGTACATGCATATATATACCCTTCTAGGGGTCCTCTTTCTTTACCGTTGGGCGAGGTCATAAGAATGGACCTCTTAAGGTACCTGGCTCCTCGGTCCATCCGATGTCAGATACCCCAACGTTCTCAGTCTGTGTTGACTTGCTGATTCGTGTGTGTGCACACACACATATATATATATATATATATATATATATATATATATATACATACATACATACATGACCAAACTCAATATTCTGCATAAAGAATGATATTCCGTTCTAGTCTTCTTAAACTTTTTATGAAGAAACTTTCTGGATCGAGAATTCCCCCGTCTTCATCCTTAAGAATCTGTATATTGAGTCCCGAAGGGACCACCGAGTCTCCCATCTCGCAGACGGACGTCACACCCTCTGGGCCCAAACTAGGGATCCAACCCTTCTAGGGGACCTCTTCTTTTACCGTTGGGTGAGGTCATAGGAACGGACCTCTTATGGCACCTGTCTCCTCGGACCATCTGATGTCAGGTACCCCAGTGTTTCTCAGTCTGTGCTGACTCGCTGAAGTGAAAGTGAAAGTGTAAAATTGTTGAGTCATTCGTCTAAATCTCTTCCCTTACTGATGGGTGAAGTCATAAGAACGGACCTCGTAAGGTACCTGTCGGACCACCCGATGTCACGTACCCCAGTGTTTCTCAGTCTACACTGACTCACTGATTGTGAAAGTGAAAGTTGTTGGACTTGCACGACTACTTGAGGATTTAGTATTTGTAGTAGGGGTTACCAATTTTCTGGTTTTGTAATTACGTTTGGGGAGTGAAGGTCGGTGGTGTGTAAACTTGACGGCCCTTTAAGTTGTAATATGGTGATAGGTCCGTTGACTTTTGAGTGTGCTTTACTTCTCAAATTGTTTAATTAACTCTTTGTTTTATTATATAATTTTCGATTCAATAGGGTGGTCTTTATTTCCTCTATTAAGTTTTCTCTTACTCTTTCCTCCCTCTTTTACCGACACTCTTTCGTGTCCCGGGGTGTGACCTTGACTGAACAAAATCCAAACAATCCTAAGTGGTACCCTTTTTCAGAAAGATCCTCAACGTCCGGTCTTCGGTCCAGGGACCCCGGACTAGTCTCCTTAGCACCCGACCTTGTAGGTTCCCCAGACCTTAAAAGGAGTCAAGAGGGTGGACCAGACCGAGAGGAGGAGGGACAAGACCAGAAAACATTAATACAAAAGAGGGACTAAGACAGGCGAAACGTTTGCTGTCCGTTCGTGTTGAAGGACTTTCTTACGAGACAAGCGTAAGCGGGAGTAAGCGTTCCAAGAAAAAACTGAAAGTATTGGACGTATGAGAAGTGGGTAGAGGGAGGAGGGAGGTGACGGGATTGACGGGAGGTGGGGGTTGAGGGGTCCGGGACGTCGGTGGAAGGACTGAGACACTCACGGTCTGGGTAACGGTTCTGGAGGGTGAGAAGAGTGGTGCCTAGGGAGGACCGAGGACAGTGGAGGATGAGGAAGGTGTATCGTGGGTGTGAACGGGTTGCGAGTTATTAACAAGACAAGAGACTTGAGTGTACTACTTGTGAAATCGGATACGTTAAAATCAGTAAGATCCAAACCCCAAAAAAAAGGAAAAAAAAAATTACCTGTTTCAACAATAGAACGAACTTAATATTCGGGGAATTCTTGTCTGTGATTCAGAGTGTGGAGACATGTAGGGTCGTGACAGTTATTAACACTACTCGCTACTAAAGAGTAAATTGTCGATAAGTAAAGTGTTTAGACCTTCACGGACACTGGATAAAATTTAAATAAACGTTTTACTGAGTTACTTCTAATGTTAAGGATTACTTTCTTTATAACGGATAAATAAAAATATAAATCCTTTTACGGACCGTGTATCTCATTACCGGTATTTATTTATCTCAAATAATGCTGGTACTAAGGAAACTTTATAAAAAGTGGGTTAAAAAGAAACGTGACAGAATAGTTACCCGAAGCCCTTTACGTCAGAAGTAAATCTGACGAACTTTAGTCAAGGAAAGTAAACCCTCCTTTACATGTTAGTTTCGTTCCTTGTGATAAAAGATTAATTACAAAACAAAGAAAACGGGGTGACGGAGTTGTTACAGACTACCCAGAACAATAAATCTTATATTATCTCCTCACCCGAAAGATTCATAAAATATCCAGACTAACTAGACACTCAATTTAATCGAAAAAGTTTTGTATTCTCACAGTGTTTCGTCTATCTTTTTGGGTTCCTATTCCTTTTACCAAGAGGATGGTACCTACGTGGAGTGCGGGGGTTGTCACCTATGACCTCTGAGAGCACACTGTGTGAGACCGACGGGGTTCGGGGTGATCATTTCACCTGTTTGTGTAGGTCTTAGAGGGTCATCTTTTTACTGCTAGACCAAATTTTTTATTTTTGTGACCACTCGTAAGTTCCGTACGACTCACAAAACATATACATAAGACTGTAACGAACCACTAGTCAATGTCCTCATTTCTGTGGTCCTGAGTCTCTTCGACCCTTGAACAGTGTCTACCTCAACCCTAAACTCAGACAGACCGAGGTCGGACCCGTTGGTGTGTACGGTAAATTGGTCCTGTCAGAGACACAGACAGATAGGTCACATCAATGGTCATCGTGGGTAAGGTAAGAGTCTTGTCAGGACAAACCCTGTAAATTTAATAGACCCGTGGAGTAGGGTACAGTTCGGTGAAGGTTGAAAATAGTTCTGAAGGAGGTGGACGAAAGCGAGGAGATATACGGTGCTTTCAATTTTGTAAAGCTACAGAAGAATTAAAAGATTCTTCTACCTTACTCATCAAGAATATTTATATAACAGAAAAAGTCAAGTCAAGTCAACGAGTCAACACAGGCTGAGAAACGCTGGGGTACGTAGCATCGTATGGTCCGGAGGGACAGGTAGTGGTTGAGGGTCTCAAGTGAGTCTGAGTACAGGTAACTCAGTCACTACGGTAGGTCGATAAAGTAGGAGACAGTAGGGGAAGAGGAGGACGGGGTTTAGGGAGGGTCGTAGTCTCAGAAAAGGTTACTCAGTTGAGAAGCGTAGTCCACCGGTTTCATGACCTCAAAGTCGAAATCACAGTAAGGAAACTTTCTTTTGGGTCCCGACTAGAGGAAATCTTACCTGACCAACCTAGAGGAACGTCAGGTTCCCTGAGAGTTCTCAGAAGAGGTTGTGGTGTCAAGTTTTCGTAGTTAAGAAGCTGTGAGTCGAAAGAGGTGTCAGGTTGAGAGTGTAGGTATGTACTGGTGTCCTTTTTGGTATCGGAACTGATCTACCTGGAAACAACCGTTTCATTACAGAGACGAAAACTTATACGATAGATCCAACCAGTATTGAAAGGAAGGTTCCTC
>SJYO01052474.1:31399686-31455193 GCA_006410555.1 Capra ibex
TCAAGTACTAGACTCGGTGTCAGTCGAGGGCCAGAACGAAAACAACTGACATATCTCGAAGAGGTAGAAACCGACATTTCTTATATTAGTTAGACTAAGCCACAACTGGTAGACCACTACAGGCACACATCTCAGAAGAGAACACAACAACCTTCTCCCAAACGATACTGGTCACGCAAAAGAACCGTTTTGAGATAATCGGAAACGTGACGATGTAAGGTATAAGGTTCCGGTTTAAACGGACAATGAGGTCCACAAAGAACTGAAGGATGAAAACGTAAGGTCAGAGGATATTACTTTTCCTGTAGAAAAAACCCACAATCAAGATTTTCCAGAACATCCAGAAGTATCTTGGCAAGTGGAAGTCGAAGAAGTCGCAATGACCAACCCCGTATCTGAATCTAACAGAAGAATGATGGGTTCTTGAATTGATCTTTCAAAAGTTTTACACTAGAATGAACTCTGTTCTTTTCGGTACCTACTTCTCGGTATCCTCTGTGAAAGAAGGAGGTTTACTAAACCTTTTTGGATTAACCTAACAAGGACCTAGGACCGACTCTACGGGTAACGGCACGAATGTCTTGATATTAATCCTGTCCCTCCAAGGGGCTCGAGGTCTTTCTACTATAAGTTCTTCCTCTCTGTGTATATGATATTCCTATCTTTTTCTTTAGTGTGTGTATACTTACATCTTTATTACCCAAATTTTTTTTAGAGTTCCATTTGTTCTCGGTTTTTACGTTACAATAATTTTCCAAACGTCCACTGTACCTCCTCTTTCTCATGTCTCAAAGTATTTGTTTCCACTCCTGAGGTCTCGTGACTAACGAGGTCAGAAAGAGGGAGACCCACCGGGAATCCCCACGTAGTCTCGTCAGGACTAAGGGTCTAACCGGTGTAGTTTGGAGGTACCTCTCTAAGGAAGTTGTTCATTTAACATTCTTTTTGTCTCTCCTTCTGGACCTCCTAAACCTGGACATCCAGTTTTCTGTATCGTTGACTAAAGTAATGTATTTGAAACAAATCTAATCCTAGGTTCGTTCGATGTTTTTTCGTTTGTCTTACTGTAAATACTGTGTCTACATTTACACTGATGACTGAACCTTTAGACTACTACAATTCCTTAATGAAAATTATAAAAATCCATACTACTACTATACATCAATATAAAAATTCTTACAGAAAACTTCTATGACTTTATGAATGTTCACTTTATTATCCTACATAACCTTGTAAAAAATTTTCCTATACCTTTCCTTTTATTATATACCGACTCCCAACAACCCACTCCATATTTACTTTCTTCTAATTGGTACCCAACTATTAATAATTTCGGTCCACTACCCAAGTACCCTCAATATGATAACACAGAAGAAAATATAACAAATTAAAAAACGTACTCTTTTTTAATTTCTCTTTTCGAAACTAGTAAACCATTATATCTGATGTAAGTGGACTGAATTCTTGATGTTTTAGTCTCAGAGACGCCACCTCTGTCACTAAGGTTGCTAGTTACTTCAAACTCTCGTGGACGAGATATCCTAACACTTCTTAAATAATCTAGTTCTATCCAATCAATTCCGAGTCCCCGTCATATGGTTTTTACCGACTACCCAATTCTGTGTCATAGAATTCTTTGTGTAAAAAGTCGACTTTCTAATTTATTGACTTCTACCAATACTTATAGATTCCTTGACATTTCTGACCCTTTTCATGATCTCTTGGTTTTTATCTTTTTCAGAAAGGTTAAGAGTGTTTCTTTTTTTTTTTTTTTTCCTCCTGGAGGAGAAGTTAACCCCGTCTAACTTATGTGACTTATGTAAATAGAGGTATGAGAGGGTGATTTTACTATGGTTTCCTTTTGTCAAACGTTAAAATATTTAGATTTCCCGTTTCTCTTCACCTCTTTTCTGTTGTCACCTGTTCATCACAGTTATTTGAAAACCTTTTCGTCGTCGTCCTCAATTAATTCGTCTTTTTAGATTTATGGTTTCTGGACTTTCTCTGTATACTACTCTTCTCTCTTTCGAGACCTCGGGAGTTGTCAGAACCCCTAACCTCTGTGGTCACCGATACTTTCTGCTCCCACCTTCTCGTACAACCCTTTTTGTCCTCCTAACCAATTACTGACATAGTACCTGGAACTCTATGTATCGAGGAAGGCGTTAAGTCCGTCTGTCCGTTGACACAGAGCTCGTCGAATTATGTGCTCTTTGACTCTCGACCAGATCTGTACCTCTGTGTCTGTTCTGACATACATCGTCACCTCGGGAGTGACTACTCACCCAGCGACTCCCTTTCAGACGTAGGACTTACTACCCTGGACTGGAATGACCCGGTGAGTCTAGATATATATCCACAAGTTTACACGTCCGTAGAGTGGTGGAGGGATGAAGTATGGGGTGGGCTCATTAAGCACCTAAGATGAACCCTCTTTGATGCACCGATTAGTCTCTCGTTTCTGAGTCAATATTTGTAGAGGTTTTTATGTCTATCCGTAGACGGCGTAAGATATACTTTCCTGTCGTGTTTTACTGATTTATAAAGTCTTTACGGAAACGGACTTGAGTCTTTGGTTTGGTTTGTGTCACCCTCTTTTCTTCAAGTGTCGTTTATCTCTGTTGTGTCTTTCCTCCTTTTGAAATATTTTTGAAGTTCCGAAGGGACCACCGAGTCTCCAATTTCGCAGACGGAGGTTACGCCCTCTGGACCCAAGCTAGGGACCTAGCCCTTCTAGGGGACCTCTTCCTTTACTGTTGGGTGAGGTCATAAGAACGGACCTCTTAGGGTACCTGCCTCCTCAGACCATCCGATGTCAAGTGCCCCAGGTTTCTCAGCCTGTACTGACTCGCTGAAGTGGAGTGGAGTGGAGTCTCTTATAAGTATCTCTTCTGTTACATAGATATTATGTTTTGTGAATTATCTACGATGTAGGTTCATTGTAGACCTTTTGTTAGTACATCCATTGTCAATTTTGTTAATTTTACATTCAAATTTAAAGTCATCTGTCAAAGTTTTTAGTTCTTTTAGTGAGACTTACATCTTGTTTTCCTGTCTCTTCACCCCTTTTCTTTCTTTCTTGTTTAGTCATTTGTGTCACTTCCTTATAGTCACTTCCTTATAGTCCCCCTCTTATCCTTTAGGTTTAAGATTGGTTGACTTGTTTATTTTGATCTCTACTTTATAGTTTTTTTAAGTTCTTTATCAAAGTCTGAACTTCTTACAGTGGAGTACACTTCAGGGTAACTTCCGTATTGAACAAAATTAGAGAGTCAGAACAGACTGAGAAACTCTGGGGTACCTGACATCGGGTTGTCCGAGGAGACAGGTATCTTAAGAGGTCCGTTCTTATGAACTCACCCAACAGTACGGGAGGGGGTCCTCTAGAAGGGTTGGGTCCCTAGTTTGGGTCCAAAGGACGTAACATCCACCTAAGAAATGGTTAACTCTATGGTCCCTTCGGGATTACGTATTGGATTATGTACCCCCCCACCCCCTTGGAAAAGTTTGTTTAGTAATATTTTTCAAAGGTTTCTCTTTTTTAGTATATAATTTATGTCTCTTATCCTTTAGTCTTATGGTAACGTAAAAACATCCACTTGAACTACCAGGACAGGTTGAGACTCTAAGACACCGGTTGTGACTCTTTTTCTGTTTTTCCTTTACATGAAGACATATTTTTGACCCGTACTCTCCTTATTCGAAAGTAGTGGTCGACTCAATTCGAAACCTTATCTACTGTCTCCTTTCAATTTTATAGAGGAACCGTCACGAACTTTGTGTCCGACTTCAGATTGACGGAATCCGAACCAAATTACGTAGACGCGTAAAATAACGGACACAGGAAGTATGGATTATACCCTGGATCTCTTACCCGGTATAAATTACACCGATAAACTCTGTCGATCACCCTTCGACGACGTATCGTGTCCATCGAGATGAGTCAGAAGACACGACCGGATCTCTCCACCCTACCCCCCTCCTTCATCCACCGTCCCCTATTTACATACGTATGTTGACTAAGTGTAACAACAAGTCTCCTTTAACTATGTAATATTTCGTCAATATACGGTCATCATTTTTACGTCATTATTATACCGGTAAACTTACGACACTTGAAGAGTCTGACCAAACGAGGATCTCTACTGAGGGTACTCCTTTCTCTATTAAAAAAAGGACCCAAACCATACTTTCCTCTCTCTCCCTTAGATTATACCTTATTCCCGGGTCGTTTCACAGTAAGTCATACATTTCCTAAAAAGGGTAGATATGACAAACCCAAATCTTTCAGAGTGACTACAAACTGTAAGAGTAACCGGGGTACATGATCCGTACCGTTCATCTCTCTTTGTCGTAGATTGGGTTGTTCTAAAAGGGTATAAAAAATTTGTAAAATACTTAAATAATATTTTTTTCCTTAGGACCTAATATTTTCAAATGTCAAACACCAAAAGGGATGATTTTGAAATTTTTCGAAGAAATAATTTTATAAAAATACATATTGTAGACGAGAGTCGGGATTAAATACCTTTATCCTTTTATCCGTATAACGTCTAAAGTCAACGAATTTAATCGAGAAACGATCTGGTCTTTGTCTCTCTTCATCCTTTTTTTTGTTGTCCTTACTTTAGAACAAAATAAAAAGGTATATGGGTCATCAAAGACATTGTCGACTAGTCTCACGACAGTTTACGCAACTACTCTCCAAAGGGTTTCAATTAAAAAGAGTATTGTGTTATTGATTTAAACGAAATTGTGAACTTTTCAGGGTAGGTATGATTTTTCTTAGTCAACGAATTAGGATTTTAATTTCCAATAACGTACGTTCTCTTTTATTAATGTACGAGTTTTATACCTTTTTTCTTTTGAAAAAAATTATACATCCATAAACATATTAATTTCTGATTAGTTCGTACCTTCCAACGACTGATTTGGTCTTTTACTCTAACAACCGTTCGTTATAACATTACATTTACGGTAAAAACAAATTGATGATTCTTCGACCTCTTTACTATAGGACTTGTCTAATTTTCGTTTGTTGTAACTATTATTTATAAATAGTCTAAGGTTTACGTTGTGTCTCCTAAAAATATAAAATGTACGTTCCAAACAAACGTCACTTCACAAGTCCATGAAAAGTTCCCCAATGAATTGTAGGAATGAGTTTTAACGTAAAGGTCTATCATAGAAGGATGAAAATTTCATGTACACTTTATAATTGGTTCTCTTTTACAGGGAAAACTCTATGGTGTGTGTTACTTCAATGGATAATTAATTCTAAAAGAATTATAATTAGGGTATCATAATCCGTTTCTAAAAGATTACTTATGTCTGTATGGAACCTCTATAACACCCAAACCAAGATCTGGTCGTGTCTTTCGTTTATAGAGTTATTTCGTTCAGTGTGTTAAAAAAAACCAAAGGGTCACGTATATTTTCAATACAAATGTGATATGATATCAGATAACATACATTATTGTATACAGATTTTTCAGTTACATGTATGGAATTAATTTATAATGATTTTTTACGATTGGTAGTAGACTCGGAAGTCACTCAGTATCATCATTGTACTTTCTACTGATTAGTCTCTAGTGGTATTCTTTATATTATTATTCCGTTTAAAAGTTTATGACACCTTTAGTGGTTTTGTACTATGCGTCTACGTTTCACTCATCTACGACGACCCTTTTTAACCGTGTCTATCTAAACGAACTGTGACGTAACGGTGTTTGGAAGTCAAACAATTTTTTTTTTTTTTTTTTTTGTTATAGTCGTCGTGTATTACTTTGTTTCATATGGACATATGACTTACATAAGAATATCTCTTTCTACTCCATGTTCAGTGTGTGTCAATAATTTTGTTTATTTTTTCTTCGTAGTTTACATTTGTTAAAGACATTTGAATTCCGTATACCAAATTTCATCTTTCTCTTTTCTCTAAAGGACCCGTCGGGTCACCAATTCTCAGGTGGGAAGGTGACGTTCCCCGTGTCCAAGCTAGGGCTTAGGACCTTGATTCTAGGAAACACCACTCCGGTTTTTTATCTATTCAAGTATTTTATTTTTCATTTTCACAGGGAGGTATTTTATCTTTTTTCTTTGACTTTAGTGTATATTTGTAAGACTCTGAAAGACGTTGATATTTTATAATACACCACACGGGCAAACAGAATATACTCTGAATAAACTAATCTATCTATTTCGTGGAAAGTCGTGGATCCTGCATTTTCAGTGGTCACTTAGAGTCAAGAAAAGGAAAGAGTGAGAGACGACCAACTCAAGTCATCGGTGAGTGTCCAGGTAAGAGTACTGGTGTTACAACGGAAACCTTTGGGACGATTCCATAGGTTCAGACCCAAGGTGAATTCGTGTTCTCGGACTGGTTTAGACTGGGTAGTCATAAAGACTTTACATTCTCCTCAGACTCCCCATCTCTCTCAGACCTAAAAAGAGAACTGGTCTCTCTTGAATCTTTAAGTTATTTTGTTCGTGGGGAGTCTCTCAGGTTTCTAAAAATTGGACTCCTTCGGGAGTGACATTTTGAATGACAAACGTACACGACTAAAGGGATACAAGTCGAGACTAAACAGCATACTTCGTTTTAAACGACGTATTGACACCCACACTCGAGACTTTTCGTCTGAGGAACTGGATGACTACTTTTTATCCTTACTTAATTAGTTGTCATCAAAAGTTTTGAGTTTACAACACACGGCGTTCATCCAACAAAAGTGTCTCGTATTAATATCCATTCAAAAGTTCTCTTCTCCGTTCTAACAGTAACAAATGGAAGTTTTTGTTATCTTCTAAGTGAAAAGGCAAAGATTTAATCTCAGACAGTCAAACTGGCAAAGAAAACCCACGTGACACATGCCATACACTAGGTCTTTCAACTTTCGAACATCTGGACGATGTTACGTAAACCCCTAAAAAGTCTTCGTCTAATGACTCACTGTTCTACTATCGGAGGTCCGAGTGACGACTTTTAAAAATAAATTGAATAAAAGAAGGATTACACCATCACTTTCACTTTCACCTTCACTTCACCGAGTCAGTACAGGCTGAGAAACGCTGGGGCACCTGACATCGGATGGTCCGAGGAGGTAGGTACCCTAAGAGGTCCGTTCTTGTGACCTCACCCCACGGTAAAGGAAGAGGTCCGCGAGAAGGACTGGGTCCCTAGCTTGGGTCAGAGGGTGCAACCTTCGTCTGTGAAATTGGAGACTTGGTGGACCATTGTACATGGATAAAAGACTTCTACCACCTTTTGTAGAAGGTTACTGTCAAGTTTTTTGTAATATTTCAAACAAGAAAGGGAAAAATACATTGAATAAGACCTTTGGTCCTTTGTCGCGCTTTTCTACACAAAGAGATGGTTAAATTGTGGTGAGTGTACCAAACTATTCCAGTACCCTTTAACATTCGAGACCCCAGACTTCTTTCTTGTGGGTGTCAACAAACTCGAGACCAAAATCCCTTCTGGACTTTAATAAACGTGATTGAGGGAACGTGACAACCACCCTTACATTTAACAATGCCGGTGATACCTTTTGTTATACCTTCAAGGAAATTTTTGATTTTTATCACGATGGTACACTGGGTCGTTAGGGTGATGACCCGCATATGGGTCTCTTTTAGTATTAAGTTTTTCTACATATGTGGGGTCACAAGTAGCGTCGTGATAAATGTTATCGGTCCTGTGCCTTCGTCGGATTTACAGGTAGTTGTCTCCTTACCTATTTCTTCTATACCATGTACATATGTCACGTTATAATGAGCCGGTATCTTTCCTTGTTTTAATCCAGTGACCATCTCTGTACCTCCCTGGATCTCTGACAGTATGTATCACTTCATTCAGTCTTTCTCTTTTTGTTCACAACATATAATTACGTATATAGACCTTAGACTTTTTTTTTACGATATCCGTTAGAATAAATGTTTCGTCTTTATCTCTGTATCTGTATCTCTTGTGTATATACCTATGGTTCCCATCCCCTCACCCTCCTTAACTCTCTAACCTAACTGTATATATGTAACGTATGATACAGCGAAGTCAGCACAGGTTGAGGAATGTCGGGTTACCCGACATCGACCGGTCCAAGGAGACAGGTACCGTTCCCATGTCCTCATTCAACAGTACGGGAGGACGTACCCTAGAAGGACTGGGTCCCTAGCTTCGGTGTAGAATACAGAGGACGTAACCGTCCGTCCAAGAAATGGTGATCGCGGTGGACCCTTCGGGTATATATGTGACGGCGACGACGACGACGACGACGACGACGATTCAGCGAAGTCAGTACAGGCTGAGACACGCTGGGGTATCTGCCGTCGGGGGGTCCGAGGGGGCAGGGACCCTAAGAGGTCCGTTCTTGTGACCTCACCCAACGGTAAAGGAAGAGGTGTGTATATATCATGATATATATTTTATCTATTGATTGCTCTTGTACGACATATCGTGTTCCTTGAGATGAATTACGAGACACCACTGAATTACCCTTCCTTTAGGTTCTTTTCTCCTCTTTATCCATATGTATCTCGACTGAGTGAAACGATATACTATCTTTGATTGTGTTGAAACATTTTACAGATATAAGGTTATTAAATTTTTTTTTTTTTTTCCTGGTTCCCAGTGTGTTATTCCTTCTCGGACGTTGGACCTCTGTCGTACAGGAAGTGTACGACGGTCACCTGTCTCGTGGACAGGTGTCTCCTGTTCACTGTTCTAAGGGAAAACAACGGTTGTGGATCACTGCTCCAGACTCTGACCTTGAGCCAAGTGAGTCGGATTCATAGAAGTCGTCAAAAAACGAAAGGGAACAGATCGTTATACCTCGACGATAAATTTCATTTAGGTTTGTTTTAGTATTAGAATAGAAACACGAGTCAGTGAGTCAAAACAGACTAAGAAACACTAGGGTACTTGACATCAGACGGTCCGAGGAAACAGGTACCCTAAGTGGTCCCGTTTTTACGACCTTATCCGACGGTAAAGGAAGAGGTCCTTCTTTAGAAAATTCAACGAGTTTTGTGTGGAAGGTGATTTTATAACCCAATCGACTTCTCAAACAAGTCCAAAAAGGTATTTTATCATACCTTTTTTTGTTTGTTTGAAAAACCGGTTGGTTATGTTGAACTTCAAAGGTCAGATCTGGTTTTAAATCTCTCGTATGTGAACCTGTTACGGGAATATAAAATAACTTTCGGTTATTGAAAGACCCCTCTTCCCTTCACCCCTCTTCTTCTTAACTTTCGTAACTAAGATTACGTATATACCCAACTTCTTGTTTAAATGGTCCCAGGAGAAACCGTTCGGGGAGAAAAGACCCGTACTGACGAATCTTCTCGTTTTAGTCTTCGTAAACACCCCAGAAACCTTTCCTCGAATCGTACGAGTGAGAATCTCTGTTTTCTGTCCATCCATTTTGTGTCTGCATCTATGAGACCCACCCAGATACGTCCTTACTCTTCCACAGGTTCAAGAGAGGACTAACTAAGAAAAAAAAGAGTCACTTCATTCTTTTCGATATTATTTGGATCTGTCGTACTATTTAACGTCTCTATGATGAAATAACTGTCTCCACGTAGATCAGTTTCGATACCAAAAAGGTCACCAGTACATACCTACCTACACTCTCAACCTGATGTTTCTTTCGACTCGCGACTTCTTAACTACGAAAACTTGACACCAAAACCTCTTCTGAGAACTCTCAGGGAACCTGTCTTTCCTCTAGTTTAGTCAGGTAGGATTTCCTTCAGTCAGGACTTATAAGTAACTTTCCTGACTACGACTTAGACTTCGAGGTTATGAAATCGGTGGATTACACTTCTTAATTGAGTGACCTTTTCTGAGACTACGATCCTTTCTAACTTTCGTCTTCTTCTTCTCCCTTTGTCTCCTATTCTACCAATCTACCGTAGTGGCTGAGTTACCTGTACTCAAACTCGTTCGAGACCCTCAATCACTATCTATCCCTTCGGACCGTACGACTTCAGGTACTCCAGTGTTTGTCAGTCTGTGTTGACTCACTGACTTGACTTGACTGATTTGACTTTCTAGTTCTCGTTGTCGACTCTTATTCTTACCCTTCCGTCCACGATCTCCCAACTTATCTTTGTTCTTCTATCTTTTGTCAGGAAAATCCCTCACCATCTCACTAGACTACCCCTTTACAGTATGCCAGCGATCCACCATGGATCCCAGACAGATGAACTCCAAGTATCAAAACATAAATTCACTCCGGTCGGTCAACACTCCAAAAGAGGTTGGTCTAAGTCGAGACCCCCGTGGTCGTGTCTCATCCATCTCTCAACCTAATACTTGAGATTCGAGGCACTTCTTCCTTCCTGAGTTTAACCCCTCCATTCCCCATCATCTTGTCACTATTCTAATTACCTAATATCTAAGGTCCTTCTAATTTCTCGATAATTTCAAACGTTATGATCTGTGTATGCTCTCTCTTCGATCTTTACTCTTCGAACAATGACTCTACTACCTTTTCAACGACAACAACTGTTAGTATCTCATACTGGAAGTCTTTTTCTTGTACGAGTAATCTCCTCTCATTCAGTTTGTGATACTCCGGTCCCATAGTCTTCTATATTTTTAATATGGGGGGGGGGTGTGTGTGTGTCTACGTCAAAATTAAGGTATTTCACATTGTTTCCAGGTCCTTGTTATCAAAGTTCCTTACTCCAGTCAAGTCAAGTCAAGTCAAGTCAGCGAGTCAGCACAGGATGAGAAACACTGGGGTACTTACTGTTGTACGGTCCGGAGGGACAGGTAGTGGTTGAGGGCCTCAAGTGAGTCTGAGTGCAGGTAACTCAGTCACTACGGTAGGTCGGTAGAGTAGGAGACAACAGGGGAAGAGTAGGACGGGGGACAGGGAGGGTAGTAGTCTCAGAAAAGGTTACTCAGTTGAGAAGCGTACTCCACCGGTTTCATAACCTCAAAGTAGAAGTCGTAGTAAGGAAGGTTTCTTTAGAGTCCCGACTAGAAGTCTTACCTGACCAACCTAGAGGAACGTCAGGTTCCCTGAGAGTTCTCAGAAGAGGTCTTGGTGTCAAGTTTTCGTAGTTAAGAAGCCGTGAGTCGAAAGAAGTGTCAGGTTGAGAGTGTAGGTATGTACTGGTGACCTTTTTGGTATCGGAACTGATCTGCCTGGAAACAACCGTTTCATTACGGGGACGAAAACTTATACGATAAATCCAACTAGTATTGAAAAGAAGGTACCCCATTGGCAGAAAACTAAAGTACCGACGTCAGTGGTAGACGTCACTAAACCCTCGGGTTTTTTTATTTCAGACGGTGACAAAGGTGACAAAGGGGTAGATAAAGGGTACTTCACTACCCTGGTCTACGGTACTAGAAGCAAAAGACTTGCAACTCGATATTCGGTTGAAAAAGTGAGAGGTGAAAGTGAAAGTAGTTCTCCGAAAAAATCCATCCCACTGAATTTGTAGATATCTAATAATTTTATTTCTCATCGTTCAACCTGTCAGTTCTGTACTCGAAGTTTCGACCCCAAAAGCTCCTCTACCCTCCGTCTCACCGGACTGTGGTGGGTGGAGGTTCGGGTCTCCACCGTTCTATTGTCGGTGGCGTATGCTCTAGAAGTCTCTTCGTCACAGGAATCCCCTTTCGACCTACAGACAATCACGTTTTTTGGAGTGTCTTGTAAGGTTCTTCTGTAACTCCTCTATCTGTCAAACCGACTACTTCCTGGTGTCACCTTCTTTCCCAGAGTCTTTGTCTTTTCCACTCGCTATAGCCGAGACGTCACGGTATACTCCTCTAACAGGTCTACTACTGATCGACCCTAAGAACCCAAAGGACCCATTGACTTTGTTTATTCCTATGTCCTACCGAATGAGGACCACTGAAGGTTCCATCTACTACCACCCTCGAAACTTTTGGGTCCCCGTCTCTCCACCCCAAAAAAAGGTCTTCATTCTTCAAACTCCCGATTAGAAGTGGGGGTTTCTATCTTTACCTCTGATCCTCTCCCCGTTGTAAAACTCTTAGTGTTCCTCCGAAAGTCCAAGATCAGTGAACTAAATAAAATATTCCGACTACTTAATCTTTTAGGACTATGTTACTTTAAACTTAGGAATTAAAATTTATAAACTTATATATTACTTCGACCATTCGACAAATAGATTATCTGTGGGTACGGTACGTTTATTTACATTAAAATTTTAGACTCTTTCGTACATGAAAGTTTTTGTGTCTTATTTTCTTATAGTCCTATCGTGTCCTTTTAGAAAAAAATCGTAAATAAAAAAATACACGGACACTGTCCAGAATCAACGTCGTACACCCTAGATCACAGGAAGGTCCTTGGGTCCTCACTTGGTTCCGGGGGATGTAACCCTCGTACCTCAGAATCGGTGACCCGGTGGCCCCTTCAGGGATCGTGTCCCTTTAGAACTGATAGGTAACAATTGGCAACCTGGGAGTTTTTTTATTCATGGAGAACTATCGACTTAAAAGGGTCTTCTCACTTCCCAATTTCGAAAATCTCATCTTGATATTTTGAACATTTTACATTTAGTAAATTTTCGTAAAATGAGGGTAGAGGACGGAAGAATTTGTCTTATAGTAGTATTATTTTAAGAAGATAAACATAGTATGAAACACCAACTGTCTCATGAAAATGTTTGTAATAGAGCATAATAGGAGGTTCTAGGATCATTTCATTCATAAAGTTTCTAAACTGTTTACCAACTCAACCTGTCAGTGTCCCCACACTTAACGGGTCACGTACACTTTCCCTTGTATTAACGTTGAAGGACTACCGAAACCCAGTAATACAACCATAGTTAGTATTCCTACAAGGGTCTTCCGTCCTGAATGTACGTTATATTCTTTTGTATTACTTCCTAGGTTGACAAACCCGTCTGTCGTTCACGAGAGTCTCTGGGTTTCTCCTCGGACGACTCCTGACCTTACAGGTCCTCCTGAAGGACCTCCACCATCTTGAACTTGTCCCGAGATTTCAAGATTATCTTAGATACTCCCATTCTTCTAGGTCTCCTTCTGTATCATTCACACACCGAACCTATAACCTTGTAGTCATCTTCAATAAGTGAATCTACTAAAGACAAAACGACGTTTACTATGGTGACGGGAAACGGGTGAGGGGTGACCCAGGGGACGGTAGATTTAATAAGGGACTCTACCTACTAAAATACACAGTCAATCTGACGTGGTACTACGAGTCTACATAAGTTTGTAATAAGACGTACAAAGATACACCTACAAAACCCTACTCTAAATGTACATTTAGTCACCTGAAACTCATTTCGTCAAATGGGAGGTATTACATCCACCCGATGTAAGTTAGTCGACTTCCAGGCTTACCTTGTTTTTCGACTGGAAGGAACTTGTTCTCTCTTAAGATATCGTTTGACGGAAGTCTGAACTTGAAGGTGTAGTCGACAAGTTCGGGTGGGATCTAGTGGTCGGACGGTCGGGTGGGACGTTTGAAACCTGAACGGTCGGAGACATAAGTGTATTTAGTTAAGGAATAGGATAACCAAGATCAAAACAAAAACAAAAAAACAAAAAAAAAAGGAAAGTCTTCTCGGGACTTGTTACGACAGGGAAAGAGTATTTAATGTACTTAAAGGATTTCCAGTTTCCCCATGTCAAGAGGTCTCATACCTGGACAAGTCCCCATTTTTCTGAAAAGGATGGGTACTTCAGAAATCCTAGGTCCTACAAGGACTCAAATACCCCCGTTTTCTTCGGTCTGAGATTCTTCACCAAGAATTTTAAGTAAGATCCTCTTTGGGTCTCGTAATGTTCGGGAGTGACAAGACGAGTCTCGGTCAAGTGGTCAAAAGTGTAGAGGATATCTAAAAGGGGAATTCGGTCGAGACTGGAACGGGTTGTGGTCGGTTCCCTCTTAACATAACCGATGTGATACCAATGAGATAGTGTACTAAGGTGACTATTAAGACGGTTTGTGAGTTAGTTCTACCTGTTAGTTAGTTTGATTGATCCATCAAGTCTAAGTTGGTGTCCGAGTAACGGTATCACGTCCTCAACCCTTTGTAAAAAACATTTCTCAGTTTATCACTTATTAATCTCGAAACACCCAACTCTGGCGTAAATCTTATAAGAAATACATGAATACATTGTTCTCTCTTGTTTAAAGGTATTTAGGGAATAACTACTTCAAACTTCATATAATTATCATTGACTCATCTTTAAAAATAATTTGGTCAATGATTACTCCTCTTATCTTAAGAAAAGAACCATTCCCCTCACACAATCAGACCCAAAACCTCTCTTTGTCTTGGTCATGAAAATTACGTGCATGTATACACCTCTAATTTCTCTATCTATGTATCTATATACATATACATATATAATGTATACATGTCGATTGGGAACTTCTTGTATCCAAACTTAAAGTGTCCGGGTGACTCCGTATCTAAAAAAAGTTATTTATATACTTACGTATTTGTGTCATGATGTGTTAGGTACCAACAGACTTACGTGTCTATGTCTTGGTTCCTATGTCCCTTAACTATTCACCTAAAAGTTGACGGTTGGAGGTGTAACACAACAAATTCCCAGTTACGTTTCTCTTTTTGCTCTCTAAATAATAAATAATATTCCTTAACTGAGTGCACCAATACCTCCGACTCTTCAGATTTCAGACGTCTCGACTAAAGGTAGGTTAAACTTAAGTTTCTAAATGTCCGTTCTCTTAAGGGACAATACCTTTATAGGTCTTATTACAAACTGGTTTATAGACCCGTGGGGAACCGGATCAGTTCAACTGTGTATTTTAATCGGTAGTTCCTCCTATTGCAAAGTGAAATAATTTTAAGTTTTAATCAGTAACAGTAGTAGTTTCGTTCATGTTTATAAGTAGACATTTTTGGAATAATCGACCACCCGACATTTTTTTTTTTTTTTTTTTGTTCGACACCTGGTCTAAACCGGGTACTCTTCATCAGACGGTTTGGACCGATATCCTATTATAAAATTACTATTATTACTACCATTAGGGGAATTTATTTCTATTATTCTGAGTCATATAATATGTCAACTCTCTCCTTTGACTTCGGACGGACGGACGGACGGACCCAACCTTAAAACTGTGAGAGTGAATCATCGACGTACTAACATTCGGATAACAAATTGGGAAACACGAAGCCAAATGAAGAAAATTTTACGTTTATTTTCATATTTGGAGTATTCAAAGGGTACCTTTAATTTAACCATAGACGTTTCGAGAATCTTTTTACAGACTATATATACCACTCACAATATAATAGTCATCTACACTACGACCATACTACGACTACTCTAATCTCCTTTCCTCTCTCTTCGGGTTTCTTTTACCCTTCATTTAGGAAGACTACGGTCCTCTGACTCACCAAAGATGTCCAACCCTCACGATGATCTTTATACTACACGACTGGAGACTCTGACTGGTTAGAATGGTTGTTGAGTTGGTACGAGAACATGAGGTTCGTGGTTCTCAGCACCAGTATACAACATCGGGTTGGGAGTTCTAATAATCACAAATAACGTGAGACTTATGGGTAGTCGAATCCTTCTCATACCTTACCCCCTCTTACCCCGTTACCCCCTTTTAAAACCACGAATGGAAGTCCTTAATAAGATCTTGGGTCGTGTGTCCTCTGTCTCTGGACTGATGGGTCAGGCTCGATTGACACTCAAATGACCTCTTCGTTATTAAAATGTTTCTCCGACCCTTAACCACAAGAATAGCTTATTTCTTATTCGAGGGTCTAAATGTAAGTAACTAAAAGATAGATCAAAGATAGCTACAAGTAGTACAACTTAAAGAATCATAGGTTTTTAGTTCAGCAACTCTTTCGTTTTCACAGACATGGGGACATTACGGGTGTAGGAAACATTACACCGGTTGAAGAATATCTAGAATTGAGAATCAACATGAGTGAGTTTTCTCAAAAAAAAAAATTCTTTTCTCCTCTAAGAATTTTTTCTTTAGATCGGAATAACGAAACTACTTCTGAGTGGTGGGCACTGGGAAATTTATAACTTGAACCTGATATTTTTATAGTGAAGAATAACTAGTGTACCAATAATTTCAGTCAGTTTACGACCTAAATATACAGTTTGTGAACATTATAAAGGACATTTATAATCCCGTTTCCCTCTTCTACTATTACGGTGAACACTTCTCAGTGTAGTCTAAACAAGTTGAAATGCTTTGACTTTTCATTATATTCACAGCAGTTCTTAAAGTAATGTGTACGGTCCGTGAACAGTTTTTGGCGACGTGTAGTAAAAACGTACAACTACACAGACACCTACTTGGGTCTTTTGTGTGTGTGTGTACACTGTCCTTCGTCTCACTTCTCATTAGACACACGGGGAGGTGGATGTACCCGAGATATCGTTGGTGCACTCACTGTCGACGATCCTAATAAGTCCTTATCAGACGATCTTAATTAGTCGACGAGCCTAATCAGTTTCCGAAGACACGTAGTGAGTAAGTCCAAACGAAAAAAGACTTGAGGTCAGGGGACCCCCTACGACTGGTTGCTAGATTCAGACCCTCTTTCGGAGGCTTGAGTTATTTGGTTGCTTAGGAGTAATTGTCAAATTCCGAAAAAAAAAAAAATAAAAAAAAGCCAAAGTCCCCGACCTCTAAAAGAAAGAAAGAAAGTCGACACGACTCTCCGAACGTCGTAGACCCAAGGGACTGTTCCCTAGTTTGGGCACGGGAGACGTCATCTTAGAGTCTTAGAATTGGTGACCTGGTGGTCCCTTCAGAGTTTCGTCTAAGAATTAGGGGAGTTTAAGTCCAGGGGTACATTACTTGGAGATCTCACGAAACTCCCTCTCCAGTCGTATCTCTAGAAATCTCGAGGACAAAGGGGGTTGTGTTGAAAAGTAGATTCGTTTACTAAAGTCTACTCATTTTCTTTGGTAACCGGGTAGGACCCGAAGGACTGACCCTCTGACCCTAGCCTCCGGGTCCCGTCCGGACACTTGTCTCGTTGCCCATCCGTAAAGATTACCGTAAAACTACATGTACGTGTTTTAACTACAGCCTTCCTAGTAACATTTCAGGGTTTGTCACCTTATAACTCCTGTAAAAGTCCACCGTGAGACTAAGACCGACCCACTCGGGTCATATAAAAGAGTACAGTGTCAACTAATCCAAGTGTCCCTTCACCTTTCTCATTTTTTAAGAGAATAATGACGTCGTTACGGCAGAGTCGGAGAAAAGGGAAACTTACGTTGTAATCAAAAACAGGTCTTCAGATTGACGAAAGATGTCAAACCCCTTAACATTTCGTCTTTGTTAAAAGGGTCGGTCCGACTGGAAGTGTCATTACTCTTTACTGACCTTAAAGAGGGATAAAGAGATTGTAAACCCCTCCACACCCTTCCACCCCCCTTCCTTCTTATACGAACAAAATGGACTATAATACAGCACTCACAGGTAAACCATGAACCTCGGATTAAAAAAAGGTAAGTCCCCTAATGTACCTGACAACGTGGGATACTGGGTCCTCAGTCTGGTGCTCACATAACTCTTTGCTGTCATTCCGTGAACTTTAGAAAACAATAGTGTTGTCTCTACCGTAAAACAAAGTCGGTGATTTACTTATTTATAAAAAGAGGTCTCCTACCGATAAAAGTAAATGAGAGGTCAGGAATGAGTCCACTACTCGTCCTCCCACTCCTTTAAGTTAGAAGTAAATCCGGTACGGGGAGTTCACAAACTACGGAAACCTCGGGACGGGGTGGGGAAGGTCGGAGACCCTGGAGGGTTACCCTGAGGGGGTACTTGATCGGTTTACCACGAAGAAGACGAACCGGAGAACGAATCAGGAGTGGAACTCGAAATGGCTCTATCACTCTATTTACCCGAGAAACAGTCCTATATACGAGTCCTAAACCTAACGACCGAGTTTACCATTGAGATAAATCAAAAACTCCTGGGAGGTATGTCAAAAGATATCACCGACGAGGTTGACTATAAGGGTGGTCGTCACGTCCTTTCGAGGAAAACCGTCTCTCTCATTAAATAACCCTCCCCCTTATAAAGTATCGATGAAAAGAGACTGGGGTCTGAGATACAGATGAAGGAAAAGTCCAACCGTCATCCTGTAGTAGTACTGATGAGACTTAAATTTAAGATGAGACGGTGAGTGATCAACACACTGGAGCCTCGTCCGATCAATTTGAGAGACTCGGAGTCAAAGGAGTAGACATTTTACTTTGATTTTATTATGGAGAGAGAATTCCGAAAAAGTAAACTTCCTTTTTTTTTTTTTGGGTGAATCGTACAAATGACGACATACGGGAGTGATTGACATCGAACACAATAATTGAGCTAAGAGAATAATTGTACAATACAATTATTGTACCGTTGGGTAAGGTCATAAGAACGGACCTCTTAGGGTGCCTGTCTCCTCGGACCACCTGCTGTCAGGTACCCCAGTGTTTCTCAATCTGTACTGACTTCATTGAATCGTGCGTACGTGCGTGATGTAGAGTACATTCCAAGTCCATGATCCGTCTGTCCTCTTTTTCTGTCAAAGTCAGGGTTTGGTACATAGAGAAGTAGACGGTTTGATTCCGTCCGTAGGTTGTCGCGGGGTAAGATATCTTGTGTGGTGACTTACCTAATTATCACCTCCCGAAGACACTACACACATACACACACAATCAGGGAGTCAACACGGGCTGAGAAACGCTAGGGTACCTGACGTCGGGTGGTCCGAAGAGATAGGTACCCTAAAAGATCCGTTCCTATGACTTCGTCAAACGGCAAAGGAAGAGGACGCCTAGCAGGACTGGGTCCCTAGTTTGGACCCAGAGGACGTGACGTCCGTCTGAGTAATAGCTGACTCGATGGTCCCTTCGAGCTATGACTTATGATTTTATCATAAAATCAGGTACCTTAAAAGGTCCGTTCTTATGATCTCACTCAACGGTAAAGGAGGAGGTCCCCTAGAAGGACTTGGTCCCTAACTGGGCGTGGAGAATGTAGAGGACGTAACCGTACGTCTAAGAAATGGTGATCGCGGTAGACCTTTTGGTATGAAATTGTAATCATATCGAATTATAAATCATATAAATAATATATCTATATATGAATATAAACATTAATATATTTATGGACATATGAATATGGAACATATATTTATACACATGAATGTATAAATTAATATATATTTATATATTAAAATGATCATTCAAATTTACAAACGGTTTGAATTCTCTAGTTAAACTCCTAAGAGAAACACCCAGGTACAGAGGTTTTAAGTCGGTCCGTTACTCTCTAAAAGTTTCGAATCAAATTATTCAAGTTAAATACCAAGTTTACTGTCATTAGCCAAGAGACAAAGGCGGTACGTTGTACTTGGAACTCCGTTCTAAATTTATGTGAACGAAACAGTGTACACAGGTTTCTACCGAAGTCCTGGATTTCTATGTCCACTCTAGAGTCGCAAGGGGTTCCTTAATCCCCATCTGAACCCTCCTTTCGAACCATCTTTCCACTTCTAAACATTTTGTGTTTGTTCGTTTCTGTGTTTTTGGAATAATTGAATCTTGTACTCAATTACAAGATTGGAGATAATGTAGGTACTTTTCAATAACGGAGACTCTTCTCGACTAAATCCTCTCCCGGAAAGGAGAGGAGTTCACGAAGGAAGAGGGAGAACGATTAAAGACGGTCGTTATGTAGTGAATTCGTTAGACTCAGGGAGTTCTATAAAACAAAGTGAGTAACCAGGTTACTACATTTGCTCAAACCCTCAGGTAGGAGACTGGGTCCCAACGACCGTGGAGTACTCACCGAATAAGTGATATGGAACCTTCTGTCAGTGAAGAGGATTACTACTCTTACACAAAGTTCTGTTAGAGACAGGGTCTTTGTAAAAACTCGTTGTCCCTTAATACCCATGTTTCAGTACAAGAGAAAGAGTTCAGACAAGGGAAGAGAGACAGGAATGACGATGTGGGATCCAAAGAAGATGAGAGGTATTCTCGAGACCTAGAAAAAGGGTCCAAGGGACTGGGACACGAAGGGGGTCCGTGTAGGGTTGGGTAGATGTCTAGTTCTGTTGGAAGGACTTTGAACTCGTTACTAGTCGAGTACAACTACCGGACTACACGGTACCACTCAGTACCTTCTCGTACTTGGGTCTCTCCGTCTTCTGTCGTGTAAAAATTTTAATTAAATGAATAAAATTAACCTCCGATTAATAAATGTTATAACATCACATCACCAAAAACGGTTTGTAACTGTACTTAGTCGGTGTCCACGTGCACACAAGGGGTAGGTCTTGGGTGGAGGGTGGAGGGAGGGGTAGGGTAGGGGGTCCCAGTAGGGTCACGTGGTCGGGACTCGTGGACAGAGTACGTAACTTGGACCTGGTTGCTAGACGAAGTATATACTATTATGTGTGCAAAGTTACAATGGGAGAGTTTGGTAGGGTGGAAGCGGAAGAGGGTGTCTCAGATCTTCTGACGATAAATGTAGACACAGAGAAAACGACAGAACGTATATCCCAGTAGTAATGGTAGAAAGATTTAAGGTATATATACGTAATCATATGACATAACCACAAAAAGAAAGACTGAATAAAGTGAGACATATTATCCGAGGTCAAAGTAGGTGGAGTAAGTCAGTCAAGTCAGTGAGTCAGCACAGGCTGAGACGTTGGGATACTTAGCGTCGTGCGGTCCGGAGGGACAGGTAGTGGTTGAGGGTCTCAAGTAAGTTTGAGTGCAGGTAACTCAACCACTACGGTAGATCGGTAGAGTAGGAGACAACAGGGGAAGAGGAGGACGGGGGTTAGGGAGGGTCGTAGTCTCAGAAAAGGTTACTCAGTTGAGAAGCGTAGTCCACCGGTTTCATAACCTCTAAGTCGAAATCGTAGTAAGGAAGGTTTCTTTAGGGTCCCGACTAGAGGAAGTCTTACCTGACCAACCTAGAGGAATGTCAGGTTCCCTGAGAGTTCTCAGAAGAGGTTGTGGTGTCAAGTTTTCGTAGTTAAGAAGCCGCGAGTCGAAAGAAGTGTCAGGTTGAGAGTGTAGGTATGTACTGGTGACCTTTTTGGTATCGGAACTGATCTGTCTGAAAACAATCGTTTCATTATAGAGACGAAAACTTATACGATAGATCCAACCAGTATTGAAAGGAAGGTTCCTCATTCGTAGAAAATTAAAATACCGACGTTAGTGGTAGACGTCACTAAAACCTCGGGGGTTTTTATTTCAGACTGTGACAAAGGTGACGAAGGGGTAGATAGACGGTACTTCACTACCCTGGTCTACGGTACTAGAAGCAAAAGACTTACAACTCAAAATTCGGTTGAAAAAGTGAGAGGTGAGTGAAAGTAGTTCTCCGAAAAATCAAGGAGAAGTGAAAGACGGTATTCCCACCACAGTAGACGTATGGACTCCAATAACTATAAAGAGGGTCGTTAGAACTAAGGTCGAACACGAAGAGGGTTGGGTCGTAAAGAGTACTACATGAGACGTATATTCAATTTATTCGTCCCACTGACTAATTTTACGTAAGAAAAATTATCGACTCATTATAAGGTAACATATATACATGGTGTCGAAAGAATAGGTAAGTAGACGGCTACCTGTAGATCCAAAGAAGGTACAGGACCGATAACATTTGTCAAGACACTAGTTGTGACCCCATGTGCACAGAGAAAGTCAAGACCAAAGGAGCCACACATACGGGTCTTCACCCTAACGACCCAGTATACCGTCAAGATAAAGGTCAAAAAATTCCTTAGAGATGTGACAAGAGGTATCACGGACATGATCAAACGTAAGGGTGGTTGTCACATTCTCCCAAGGGAAAAGAGGTGTGGGAGAGGTCGTAAATAACAAACATCTGAAGACCTATCGTCGGTAAGACTGACCGTACTCTATCATGGAGTAACACCAAAACTAAACGTAAAGAGACTATTACTCACTACAACTCGTAGAAAGGTACACAGACAATCGGTAGACATACAGAAGGAACCTCTTTACAGATAAATCAAGAAACCGAGTAAAAAACTAACCCAGTAAATAAAAAGACCTTAACTCGACGTTCTCGATGAACATATAAAAACTTTAATTAAGAAACAGTCAACGAAACAAACGATAATAACAGAGGGTAAGACTTCCGACAGAAAAGTGGAACGAATATCAAGGGAAGTAACACGTTTTCGAAAATCAAATTAATCTAGGGGAAACAAATAAAAACGAAAATAAAGGTAATGAGACCCTTCACCCAGTATCTCCTAGGACGAAGTCAAATTCGTGTAGAACTGAGACGGAAAGTGTTAGACAGGACTTTTAGACAACGGTAGGGACCTGAAACCAAAGGTAAAGAATTTTTAATCGGACAGGTAACGAACGTACATTCTGGGGAACAAAGAGACTAAAATTCTGTAAAGAGGTCGCCTTATACCCAATAGGAACAAAGTTGAAACCAGGAATTTTTTTACCGTCTTCCTGAAGGGACCACCAGGTTACCGATTCTGGAACACGAGGGTCAAGTCTCTTGTGTCCAAGCTAGGTACCAACCCCTTGATTCTAGGACGTACGGTATGTTATACTGGTTTCTTTCTTTCTTTCTTTAACACCGTCCTTGCGAAGTTTAAGATCCTCCTGGTCATACTCTAGGAATAATCTAGTAAAGACTATTAAGTCAAGTCAGCGAGTCAGTACAGGCTGAGAAACGTTAGGGTACCTGATACTGTGCGGTCCGAAGGGATAGTTAGTGGTTGAAGGTGTCGAATGAGTTTGAGTACAGGTAGTTGAACCACTACGGTAGGTTGGTAGAGTAGGAGACAGCAGGGGAAGAGGACGGAAGTTAGAAAGGGTCGTAGTCCCAGAAAAGTTTACTCAGTCAAGAAGTGTAGTCCACCGGTTTCATAACCTCAAAGTCGAAGTCGTAATCAGGAAGGTTACTTATAAGTCACGACTAAAGAAAATCCTACCTGACCAAACGAAAGGAACGTCAGGTTCCCTGAGAGTTCTCAGAAGAGGTTGTGGTGTCAAGTTTTCATAGGTCTGAATTTATTTAGCAAGAACCGTTCTGTACACTAGTGTCCTTACAGACTACAAGTATGACTCTGACTTAATACATCAATAAGTTCCAAAAGAGACTACCCCTTCTTATTAATTTGTATCTTTCATGATCTCTGTCTCGGTTCTCCTACTAGTACGGTAATAGGTTTACTCTTCTCAACCTTTGTAATTGATCCGGTGTTGTCACTATTTCTCCTCTTCACCTGTCGGAAGTCTCAGATCTACTATTCTAAATCAGTAACTAACTTGGAATGTCTACTCCTTCCGTTCTTCAGTCTCTTCTTATTACGTCCCTGACTCCTTCTCCCAGAGATCTTCCACTTTGACTCAAAACAAAACTTGTTCGACTCAAAAACTTCGACACGTAGTGAAGTACCTTTATGTGTTATAGGACAACCCTAAAGAGACCTCCGTCCGTTGTCAACGGCGATCTTGGTATAAAGTATACCTTAGTGTCAGTTTAGAGAGGACCCCACTTGTACCGGAAACTAGGGGATGAGAAGGAGGTCTTTAGTGAGGGGAGAAAATTATGAGAACCGAAATATCAGTCACAGGGTAAAACTTTCACTACAACGGTGAAAGAGGACGGGGAATTTGTTGGTAGGGACTAGTGAGACGTGGATGAATGAAAGTCATAGTAAAGTCGAGGTAAGGAATTTAAGGTAGGGAGGATTGGATCAACAGTTCGTTGTACGTATGTAATAGAAAAAATAAAACGTAGTGGGTAGTGACTTACAAGAAGTTCATTTTAAGATGGGTCAGTGAAATTAGGACGTCACCTCGGTCTGTCGAATGTTAGAGACGATAAAGGGTGTTACCAATGATAATGAGAGAAAAATAGAAACCTCCCTTTTTTTACAAATTTGTTGTTGTTGTTTTTACGTTCCGACCAAAGAGGAGGACTAAGATGGTAGGACGGAAGGGAAACATAGTGGTTATGGTTGAAGAGACCAAACGTCTCGTTTGATAAGTGAACCCAGTCACGTACTTTCCTATAAGGAAGTGTTTTACTTTCGGGGGCAGTAAAACTCCCTTTTACGGGAAGATCTGTCTCGACATACTGAAAGATTTTCTCCCGTAAATATCTTGGAGTTTATCTACTTAGCAAAAGAAAGTTCGTCCCTTTACATAAAGTGAGAAGAACGAAGTTGACCCTAACTCGGGTAAGTAAAGTAAAAAAAATACGAGAGGACAAAATAAATCTTTACTAGATAAGTAGGGTTGGGTTAACTTCTTTATATCTATTGAGTCTTTTTTTAACGGTATAATAAGTGTACTCCTCGTATCTACGAGGGTGACTTATAAAAGTCTCGAGGTAAATTAAACACGACATATTTGGACCAGATGTTTTGAGAGAAAAAAAATAAACAATATGAGTTTCTTCCGTCGTAGTAGGGACCTCAGTCACTCTGGGTCTAAGATTAACGTCAACGAAAGTACGGGGAACCTGTTCAATAAATTGAAGTTCCTATTATCTTAGATAAAAAGTCACACGACACGCTAATTCACTCTACAAGTTGTAGACCGTATATGACACAATATTCCCTTTATAAGAGTCTCCACATTTCAGTAGAAGTCGTCCTTAGAAAAACGTAGAGTCATAGTACCTACGTGTGCTAAGACGATTAGATTACTCCTCATGAGAGACAAAGTGTGGAGACAAGAATCGAGTCGTGACGAACATAACGTGTAACGTCCCCTAAAAATTTAATGTCATTTTATTCTTGTAACACTCACACTCTCACGATCTACGACCGTGATTTTTTGTTTGACGAAGTAATAACGATTTAACTTAGGAGAGAATGCATTATAAAAACTACTAGTCAAAACGTAAATAGACGGAGATATTGACAGTCACGTCTCCGTTTGTTAATCTATAATGAATTCAGGACTGAGAATGACAAACTAAAGGTCTTCAGAGGGATAAACCTGAGGGAAGTGCCTCTATAAATCTTTACAGAACTCATTCTACCTAAAGTGTTGTCTAGGGGTTAGGACGAAGCACCACGGTCCAGGTAGTCTTTAAGATGAGTAAAAGTCTGGTGATGAGAGAAGTCACCAAAGACCATCTTCGAAACACGTTATAAATCCCCCCTGTCAGTATACAGAAGGTCAATGAGTGGGAAGTCTACACCCTCGGGTACCGTACATTTATTACATCCTTTTTGTACTAGTCGTTTGACACGAGGTCAGAGAAGGCAGAAATGCTTGTACCATCTGAGAGACAAACGGAAGGGATTGATTCGTTCACCGTAAAGTGGAACTCAGTGAAGAGTGGTCGGGTAGGTTTCGATGAAAGTTCTCTTGGGGTCATTCCAGAAGTAATACACGATGTTTTCCGACTAAAACATATAAGTCCACAAAAAGAAGGAACTCTATAAACGTACTAACGTCCCCTGGTCCTGGGACAAAGTTAAATTTGTCTTTATACTGGGTCAATACTTTACCTAAGAGTATTAGTCAAATAATGTAAGGACTAAAGGAAAATAATTGGGTCCAATACAGAAATCCTTCTAATATAGTGAGTGTACCTACCTCCTTGGACCATCCGACGTCAGGTACCCCAGCGATTCTCAGTCTGTGCTGACTCGCTGAAGTGAAAGTGAAAAGTGAAAGTACGTAACCTGTTCCTTTACCGTTGGGTGAGGCCACAAGTACGGACCTCTTAGAGTCCCTACCCCCTCGGTCTACCCGACGGCAGATACCCCAACGTGTCTCACCCTGTGCTGACTTCACTGAATCGTTGTCGTCGTCGTCTGGGAGTCAAGTCAAGTCAGCGAGTCAGCACAGGCTGAGAAACGTTGGGGTACTTAGCGTCGTGGGGTCCGGAGGGACAGGTAGTGGTTGAAGACCTCAAGTGAGTCTCAGTGCAGGTACCTCAGTCACTACGGTAGGTCGGAAGAGTCGGAGACAGTAGAGGAAGAGGAGGACGGGGTTTAGGGAGGGTCGTAGTCTCAGAAAAGGTTACTCAGTTGAGAAGTGTACTCCACCGGTTTCATGACCTCAAGGTAGAAGTCGTAGTAAGGAAGGTTTCTTGTGGGTCCTGACTAGAGGAAATCTTACCTGACCAACCTAGAGGAACGTCAGGTTCCCTGAGAGTTCTCAGAAGAGGTTGTGGTGTCAAGTTTTCGTAGTTAAGAAGTCGCGAGTCGGAAGAAGTGTCAGGTTGAGAGTGTAGGTATGTACTGGTGACCTTTTTGGTATCGGAACTGATCTGCCTGCAATCATCCGTTTCATTACAGAGACGAAAACTTATACGATAGATCCAACCAGTATTGAAAAGAAGGTTCCTCATTCGCAGGAAATTAAAGTACCGACGTCAGTGGTAGACGTCACTAAAACCTCGGGGGGTTTTATTTCAGACTGTGACAAAGGTGACAAAGGGGTAGATAAACGATACTTCACTACCCTGGTCTACGGTACTAGAATCAAAAGACTTACAACTCGAAATTCGGTTGAAAAAGTGAGAGGAGAAAGTGAAAGTAGTTCTCCGAAAAATCAAGAAGAAGTGAAAGACGGTGTTCCCACCACAGTAGACGTATAGACTCCAATAACTATAAAGAGGGCCTTTAGAACTAAGGTCGAACACAAAGAAGGTCAGGTCGTAAAGAGTACTATATGAGACGTATATTCAATTTATTCGTCTCACTGTTATATGTCGGAAGAACATGAGGAAAAGGATAAACCTTGGTCAGACAAAAAGGTACAGGTCAAGATTGACAACGAAGGACTGGACGTATGTCCAAAGAGTTCTCCGTCCAGTCTACTAGACCATAAGGGTAGAGAAAGTCTTAAAAGGTGGCAAAGAACACTAGGTGTGTCAGTTTCCGAAACCGTATCAGTTATTTCGTCTTTATCTACAAAAAGACCTTGAGAGAACGAAAAAGGTACTAGGTCGTCTACAACCGTTAAACTAGACACCAAGGAGACGGAAAAGATTTCGGTCGAACTTGTAGTCCCTCAAGTGCCAAGTACATAACGACTTCGGTGGAAAAATTCTTTAGAGACTTGAGTGTCGAAGTATTAAAGTCAGATTCTTTTTGTCTAAACAAGTCCTATTATTGAGAGGATACCGTCTGAGGAGATAGGTCGATGAACTGAGAAATCTTGTCAACTCTTGGTTCTCTATTTGATTATTACACGTTCGCACGACTCAGCGAAGTCAGTACAGGCCGAGAAACGTTGGGACACCAGACATCGGGTGGTCCGAGAAGACAGGCACTATAAGAGGTTCGTTCGTATGACCTCACACAACGGTACGAGAAGAGGTCCCCCAGAAGGGTTGGTTCCTTAGCTTGGGAGTAGAGAATGCAGAGGACGTAACCGTCCGTCCAAGAAATGTTGATTACGATGGACCCTTCGGGTTTGATTATTATTACGACGACGACGACGATTCAGCGAAGTCAGCACAGGCTGAGACACGCTGGGGTATCTGTCGTCGGGTGGTCCGAGGGGACAGGGACCCTAAGAGGTCCGTTCTTGTGACCTCACCCAACGGCAAAGAAAGAGGTTACGTACTTTCGCTTTTCACTTCAGCGAGTCAGCGCAGGTTGAGAAGCGCTGGGGTACCTGACGTCGGATGGTCCGAGGAGGTAGGTATTCATATATGTTTAACGTTTTTGGAAACAGTCTTATGGGTACGTATAATAAATCTCCTCTCTTTTTTTGTGACCTCGGGAGTGGATTGGGTTGGTCTGACCGATAATAAAAATTAAAAACTTAAATTTTTTTACTCAATTTTTCTAGTATTTTCGGTGTCGTCTAATATTCGTTGTTCAGTGTTCCCTTTCTCCTCGAAAATCTTCGTCTAACCTTCTGTCGACTCTTTTGACAGGGACGATAGTCCTACCCTCCCAAGCCTTTGTACGTTCAGTGTTTCGTGTCGGAGACCCGGGGACACCCCACTTGGGTTCCCAGACCATCGGTTCCCCCGTATCGTTGAGTCTCGGGGTCCAGACCTATTAGTCCTCCTTGGTTTCACTCTCCCTCTACCCTACTCCGTCCACTTACCTTGTCTGGGGTCAGTGTGGACTCTAAAAGGAAATGGACACTTTACTCTTGGAGTCAGATTTGGTGACCGATTGTTTTTAAAAGACATGATGATAGAGGACGTTATAAAATCCAACGATAATATCCTTTTACAATTTAAAGGAAACTAGTCCTCGAGTCTCTCGGGATTAATCTGATAAGATTACCACATTTGTGAAGTCGTAATACTCGACAGAAACTGGAGAAAAGAGAAATGGTCACCCCATAGTTTGTCATCTCAGGTATCTTCAGTGAGTCCCTACAAATAGAAAACTAGTTTGGGGTCTTTCAAATGTACTTTGGTATCGGTAATAGATTCTTGTCCCTTTCGAACGTGTACAAAATTTTTCAGTCCCCAAAGACGTGGACATTCTTAGGGCCGTTGAAGAAACTTGAAGTCAAAGAAGAACGAAAGGACAACGTACTCCAGTGCACCTCTGTGTGGAAGTTGAAACCGACAAGAGAGAGTAGGTAAAGGAGTTTCCTTCTTACAAAATTAAGACAGTAGGAGAGGTTTTTTCGATTTAAACTTAGATTGTTTATACGAGGGGTCTACTCCCAGAATTATATACACTATGTATTTAGTAAGTTCGTATTCCTTGAGTTCTTTAAAAATAGGTTTCCGACTAAGTTATTAGGCTTTGTGACAGGTCACTCTCCAGTCCCTCACCCCCTACTTAGGTCTGATCGGGGTCACCAAGAGTAAACAAGGTGACTTACAGACCTCTTTCCTTGAAATAACCGACACCGTGTATTTTATTATCTATGAGGTCAGAATTTTTATGAACGTTAAAAAAGCCTAGTTTACGAGGTCCCGAACCTGGTCTGTGGTACCGACCCGACAAAGGAAAATCGTTTATCGTCACTGTCTAGTGATACAATTTTTGGAACATTTCAAAAATTTCAAAATCGTTTTATGTAACGGTGAGTTTCACACGAGTGTTACCACTAACACTGACATCAGCCATCTTTACATCCCATTGTTTCCTCTAAAAGGAAAGGAATTTGGGACTTCCCAACGAACGACAGACGTAAATAAAACACTAAGAAAAATTTAAAAAAAAAAAATGAAATATAACCTTGTATCAACTAATTGGTACGACACAATCAAAGTCCACATGTCGTCTCACTAAGTCAATATGTATATGTACACAGATAAGAAAAAGTTTAAGAAAAGGGAAATCCAATAATGTCTTATAACTCGTCTCACGGGACACGACAAAAAAAATATATGGTTTTTTAGACGGTACACACAACTCATATTTGATTTTATTGGTTATAAGTTTATTAATGTTTACCAAAAGTTTGGACCCGAACACTTGTCGGAACGAATAAAGACGGAACCCTGAAAACGTGTACGAAAGGGGTGAGACCGGTCAGGACACAGGTCAATAAATGTACGACCGAAAGAGAACAGAGATTTAAGAGTGGAGTACAGAACGAAAGAGTCTCTTGAGAAGAGGACTGGTATAATAGGTTTCATAGAAGAAGGAGAAGGGGGTGGTCAAGGATAAAATTAAAGAAGGATAAAGAAGGACGATGGATTTTAATAGAACAGATAATAAATGGGTAAATGAAGACAGAGGAGGGTGGTTCGACGTCCGTGGAACACGGGGTCCAGTCAGAACAAGGGATGACATGGATACCATGGATCTTATCATCATGTATACACTGTTCGTGAGTCATTTATATACGACTTACTCACTAGAGTGAATAAAAGGGGAAACAAGGTCGTAGATATAAAGACGATATTCCTGGTGTAGATCCTTCCGAGAAAAGGTGTAGAATCGATATAGGGACATTTGTGTCTTACCCTCGGTTGATGTAACCCAATTCCACTAAGTCTTATGTCAACCTTCGAAACGTAAGATATTTATTTAGGAAGATTCATCGTCCCAGTTAAGACGAGTCTATCATTATGGATTCACAAAAACTTCCGGTTTGAAATCTTCTACAATAAACGTATATAAATTAAGTGTTAGAGGGTCGAGGGTTTTACCGGACTCTCCGAATACTAATTTTTGCATATTATAAGTATTCATCTCAGTTATTTTTGTTTGTGGATTAGGCACGTCTCACTTTCCTTTCATTCTGTGGTTTACGGATCCGATTATAGTAAAGTGGGACCTCTTCCTGTGCCGTTTGGTGAGGTCATAAGAACGGACCTTTTAGGATACCTGTGTCCTCGGATACCCGGTAGGATACCCGGTACCGGGTATCCCGGCGTTTCTCAGTCTGTACTGACTTCGCTGAATCGTGTGTGTTTTAGTGAAGATGTTAACGAGTGACCCTGAGGTACGAAGGTAAAGTCTCCCGTGTCAAAGCTAGGGACCAGTTTCTTGATTCTAGGTTTTACGACGTGACGTTTTTCTTTATTTTAACGAGTAAGTTTTTTTTGGGGACCTGAAGGAAACCCGTTTACATCTTTTTCTAAGACATTTAGAGTTTAGGAACGTTATCCTTTAAGGTACAGTGTTTACTGGAGAGGAGAGAAAGGACTAGGCAAGTTGTATGTGTGTAGTGAACGGAGTGTTCCGTGAGTTCTCATTTTACACAGAGACGAGAACTCAACGAGTACCAGGACCTCCTTCTTCTTTTTGAGTCTGTACCGAGGTTAATTAATAAGAGACTATTATCATATAATCTTAGTGTATGTTTCACGATACTCTAATTGTCTCTCCCTCGTTAAGTAAGACCGGTCCTCATTCGGAATCTGCCGTCTAGTACAACCAAGACGTAACCCTCGTTGGAGCGGTCACTCTTTTCATCAGATCAGTCTCCGATCCTTCCTACTCTCTTGTAATCCAAGATCTCCGTCGTTGAATAAGCCTCACCAACCTGATAATTCTCAGGTCACTATTCGTATATTATTACATCAAAACCCCTCGGAGAGTCCACCGTGTTCACCATTTCTTGGACGGACGATTACGTCCTCTGTATTCTCTGAGTCAAAGCTAGGGACCCAACCCCTCTAGGCAGCCTCCTCCTTTACCATTGGTTGAGGTCATAAGAACGAACCCCTTAGGATACCTGTCTCCTGGGACCGTCCGATGACAGGTATCCAACGTTTCTCAGTCTGTACTGACTTCAGTGAATCGTATGTGTGTTATACCACAAAAAACGTAAACGACACACGGACCCGTAACCTGAAGTTTGTTTACGGTGTTCCACTTACGAGAAGAATGAGGGGAACATGTGACTCCCTTTGACTCCGAACATCTCCGATCCACACGACCCGGGACCAACAACGACAAGTCAACGGGTCAGTACATGTTTAGAAACGTCGGGTTACCTGACATCGTGTGGTCCGGAGGGACAGGGAGTAGTAGAGGATTTTAACGGGTTCAAGTATACTACGGGGGTCTAGAGGGAAAGACCTTGAAACCTATCCTATCACGGTCTGGTCGTAGAAACGTATGGGACGGAAGTAGTATTCACCCTCCGTTTCGTTGGGTAGACATCCACGTTTATTTGAACAACAACAACATCAACAAATCAGTGATCAACGTAGGTTGACAAACGTTGGGATACCTGACATGGGTGGTCCGAGAAGACAGGTACTTTAGAGGGTCTGACCTCATGGGTTTTTATCACCCATCGGTAAAGGAAGTGGTCCTCTAGAACGACTGGGTCTCTAGTTTCGTCGTAGAGAACGAACCGTCCGTCTAAGAAATGGTGACTCGATGGACCCTTCGGGAGTTTATTTAAGTCGACCGTTATAAAGATTCGAATCCCCAATCTCATCCTTTACCGTTGGGTGAAGTCATAAGAACTGACCTCTTAAGGTACATGTCTCCTCGGACCGTCCGATGTCAGGTACCCCAGTGTTTCTCAACCTGTACTGACTCGTACGTACGTGTAAAGATTCCAATTGTTTTTTACGATACCAACGTCTTTGATTCCTTTTACTTTTTAGTTTACATTGAACCATTTAAACGAAGAATTATGTTTCTAAAAAAAGAATTGACGTTATAGAACACAGAAACTTTTATACACAAAAAACCAGAACAATTGTTACTCCTAAATTTTTGTTTTACTTTTGGAATCACCGGTAAAAAAAGAAAGACTAATCGTTAATAGATGTATGTTATCTTTTATTTCCTCATAATAAGAGCCCTGTAGGGACCGATAGGTAACCAATCTTGAGACGGAAGGTTAAGGGTCCTACTTCCAACCTAGTGACCAGACTCTTGATTCTAGGGTGTGTGGTTCGTCCCATCGGTTTTGTTATTCATAATAAGAGTTCGATCTGAATCCAACTCAAGTTTTGGATATCGGAAATTTTATCTGTCGTACCGAGAGAAAGTTTTTTTTTAGGGGTGTATGGTCATGACCTTCGTAGAAGTTCAAAAGGTGAGAACTCCGAAAGTAAAATTGTCACAAACGAAAGACTAAGACAAGGTTAGACTTGAGAAAGACCCTATGTATTCCTTGGAACAGTCCATCATTGTTGCTCCTGTGGGAGTCTGTGGGAACACGAGCAAATTACCACTATCAAGTAGGTTGTCAGTGAGTTTTTATAACAGTAGGACGAGTGACTTACCATTACGTCGACACAAACGCTTGTGAGTTTCAAACACGTCAGAGGTCCCCAAAAAACGTTAGTTATTTAAAATAGAATCGGTCAAACGTACTTGTAATTGTTTTTGTGGTCTTCCTTAAAATAAGTCTGGGTGCACCAAACATCTCGTAAATCCAAAACTGATATTTCAGGAAGGACATTTTTATCAACTACTCTCCCTGAAGGGACTTTGCCGATTCTGAAGCGGAAGGTCATGTCCACGACACCCAAACTAAGGACCAGTCCTTTGATTCTAGGATGTACGGAACGTCGACTTTTCGGTTTTGTATTTTGTCTTCGTTATAACATTGTTTAAGTTATTTCTGAAATTTTGTGATTTTTCGGTGGAATTTTTTTTTTTATCAACTACTCTTATCGGTTTCGCCTAGTGTCCGAATAAGGTAACCGGACAAACAGTTTAAATACCTATTGTTTAATTATATAGTAGGTCTAAAAGAGACTCGCGTATCGTATGTTACGTTCAAGGTCCCTTGTCATAGTGTACCTTTCCCCCTTGGTACTAGTTTATAATCACTCTTTATCTCTCACTTCGTCCGACTCGTGCGAAAGAAAACATTAGTAGTTCTCCCTCTACGAAGTACGTCAAAGGGTGTGGAAATAAAGTCCCGGTTAGTTCCTGGTCCTAAGGTGATTTGTGTGAAATCTTAACGAAAGTAAAAGTTCACAAGGTGGTCTTATAGTAACAAACGATCGTATCTCGGTGTTCGGGTTTTAAGTAACAATATCTGTGAAAGGTTTGAAGGTCATATAAAACTATTTAAGATTCTTTAAATGTAAAGTGGAACAATAAACTACCGAAAAAGAAATTTTAGGTACACTGACAGAACCAGGTACACAGGTTCAAGAATTTTGGCTTTAAAACCTTTTCATTTCGACGAATAAATTAAGAAAAAGTAAAAGATGAAGATATAAATTAAAATTCATTATAAAAGGTCTGTTACTAATACATTAGTAGAGATTTCAATATATTTAAAGGAAAAGAAAGAAAGAAATGTAATGACGTTATCTCTTCGTTTTTCGTATCTCTTAAAAATTTACACGAGAATAAAAAAATTCACTATATGGTTCGTGTATCATTTGTTACATGTACTCATAGACTTTTTAGTTTATTTCGTACTTATTTTGAAACATGATAGGTCTGTGGTCTTATATACGGTGGGGAGTTTGTCGGGTTTACTAAGACCTCAAGGTATGACTTCAATATCCCCATGTTTGGGGGTCGTCGACATAGAGACGGGTTCAAAGTATCACTACTGATCGGGGAAAATAAGGAAGACACACCGAAAAAAGAAAAATAAAGAAAAAAAGTCATAAACCTGTTTGACCCTATACGGTCAAGACTCAGAAACGAAAGCAGGAACTTTCGGAAACGGACGAACTAAACGTAAGATAACGATAAAAAGGATACCACCTTCTCACACGGTCCAGACTAGTGTGCTCTTTCGGTACATTGGGGTCAGAGTCGGATCCTACACGTCAGAGTCGAGTGACCGACGACCCTCGGACGGGGTTTCAGTTACTTGTCGTGTCAGTAAAGTTTTTGAACGATATTCGGGGTTCTCGGAATACAAGGGTGACCGATCTCGTCTAAATCTTTTATAAAAAGTAAATTGTATAAATAAATCATTGAGAATGTCTTTATCTTGAGTGTTTTAATATCGTGAGAACATTCAAAAGAAGAGGGTAAACTCGTAGTAGTACCTTAAAATGACAAACTTCCCCGAGATCTCTAGTAGCGCAAGCCCCAAGAGTCCAAACTCACACATAGTCGTAGCGGACGTTAAGTCGACAATTTTGGGTCTGACGGCGAGGGTGGGCAAAGACTAAGTCGTCCAGACCCCACTTCCGACTTTTAAACGTACAAGTCAAGGGACCAGTACAACTACAAGGATCTGGGACCTGGGACACCATTTTCGGGAAAGAAGATCGGGCGAGGTCCCTTGGACTTGAATGGACCTCGATCGGACGTTGGGTTTGGGACGTCTCGATAGTCTCTCCCCTCCTTCCTTTAACACTAAGGAGGTCTAGAACCTCGTCGTGGCCCCCACTACCGAACCACCTGAAGTCACAAATGGTCCCCACAAGTAGTCCCCGATTGAGGCATCGTTTGTAGGGACTTTGATGACTCCGAATAGACGGGTAGTCCCCGGTGTAAACCCCTTAGTAGCTCCACCGCGATCACCATTTCTTGGACGCACGGTTACGTCCTCTGTACTCTGCGCCCAAGCTAGGGACCCAGTCCTCCTATGGGACCCCCTCCCGTGTACTGGTGGGAGAGAGCACAAACACAGACCTCTTAGGGTACCTGTCTCCTCGGACCGTCCGAAGACAGGTATCCCAGCGTGTCTCAGTCTGTGTTGACTTCGCTGAATCGTGCGTGTGCTGGGTCAAATTGGAAGAGTAAAATGTCTGTTCCTTTATCTCGTTTATGACCTCACCCAACGGTAAAGGAAGAGGTCCTTAGAAGGGTTGGGTCCCCAGCTTGAGCACAGAGTACAGAGAACGTAACCGTCCGTCCAAGAAATGGTGACCCCGGTGGCCCCTCCGGGGCCCACCTTTATCTCGATCCCGTCCCGTTCACCGGTGCGGGTAACCGACGACTGAGGCCTTCTCTAAGGCGACGGGGCTTAAGGTCGTCAAAGTGTAAGGGAGGAGGTAGTGATCAAATGGATCAAAGACGGACATTTCTCTGTCGGTCCGAAAAGAGTCAGACATGACGTTCTTGTAAAATTCGTATAAAATGAGACACGACTAACCCATCTAACCAAAGAGGTGAGTCATTATAGAATGAGAAAAGAGGACTTTACACCTTTTAAGGTTGTGTCGGAACGAAAACGAGAACCACTCTAATTCGAAATACAAAAAATTGGATACAAGTCAAAATAATTACCTTTGAAGGGTTTGCTAGAGATGTTGTTGAAAAATATAAAAGCACCGAATGCCGAGGATGACCATCACCAAGATGACAATCGAATTACAAAAATCTTGTTGGATATTGGTTATACAAAACACTTGCGTCTCCTAAAATAAATGGAGACTCGTAAGACCAGTACAAACAACAAAAAAAAAAAAAAAAAAAAAAAAAAAAAAAAAAAAGAAAAAAGAAAGAACATGAATAGAGAAAGATGCCTCAGCATAAAAGAGATTATTAAACCTGACAAACAAAAAGGATTACCGTCTCAAAAGAAAAACCGTGACTCCGACGTCGTGTAGACTGCACCAACACCTCAACATAAGACATGGGACATGAGAACTGTCATTTCCTTGGTCGTATTTTCGAATTCTTGTAGTAGATTTCTGCCTACACTATACTGATCTTTAAGTAATGGAAGAGGGATATTATTTTTACCAATTAGACCAGGGTGATATTTAAATTCTTTTATCTTCAAACTTTCCAATGTGTGGTTGTTATTTATCCAACTAAAGACGACCAGGAACCCTCTTTAATTACGTACTGGGTTTCCATCATAACAAAACACCCTTCTTCTTATAGAAAACTGATCGGAAGATGTTGTCGACAAGTCACTTATTTAAAATACTCCGTTCGTTCGGTAATACGTATTATTATCTTAAGTCATTGTCAAATCTGTTCCGAGACGTGACAGGTACCCACTTATTTTACTTCTAATAATACATATTGTAATCAATGTTCGTATAAAATTATTGGTTACATCAATAACTCTACCTTCTTCCTACTGCGTATACAAAACAAGAAATATTTACTATCTAACTTGATCAAACCTGAATATTCTTCAACGACTCAAAGTTACCATTTTAATCATAGATATCTTTTATATGTACGCGAACTAATGAGTCAACATAGGTTAAGGAACGCTGGGGTACCTGACATGTTAGGTACCTTAAGAGGTTCGGTCTTATGACCTCACCCATCGGAAGAGGAGGTCCCCTAGAAGGGTTTGGTCCCTAGCTTGAGTCCAGAGGGTGTAACACCCGTCTGAGAAATGGTCGACTCGGTGTTCCCTTCGGGTTCTCATGACCTCACCCATCGGATATGGAAGGGGTCCCTTAGTAGGGTTGGGTCCCTAGTTTGGTCCCAGAGGACGAAACGTCCACCTAAGAAATAGTTGACTCGATAGTCCCCTCGAGTCAATATTCATCATCAAACGTGATCAAAACTGAATATTCTTCGAAAACTCAAAGTTACCATTTTAATTATATACCTTTTATATGTATAAATCCTCATTTTATCCGGGTCTCATTTATTTTCCGAAAGTAGAAGAAACCCATCCAAGAGTCTCTGGACTTTAAAATAACATTTGCTTATGTTGGGAATATTATTTAAATATTTTAATTTTAAATGTTTGAGTGTCGAGTTAGAACACATGGGTCGGTACCTCTGTTACCAACCTATGTCTCAAACTCTCGTTTGAGGCCCATTATCACTTCCTATCCCTTCGGACCTTACGACGTCAGGTACCCCAGTGTTTCTCAACCTGTGCTGAATCGCTGACTTGTTGTTGTTGTCTCTATGTTAAATAGTGAATATTAGGTAGAAACACTAAAAAAATTGTAGGACATAAAGTTTTCTACTACTGAACGAAAATACTAAGTTTTAAGTCAACAAACCCCCGTCCCCCCTCCAACCAGGTAATAGTTAAATCTAAGGGTAAACATATTTGTATTTTATTTACTTTCATAAGACACTAAATTACTGACAGTTAATCATAACGAAGGACTCGACGTTTCGACCGTCCCGATAGAGGTAATATGACGTTTTCCTCTCCTTATTAATCCAAGAAAGTTTCGTTGTCGAACGTTTCCCTAGAGAGTTCTCTACGAGATATGGAATATACTTGTGCACGCACGGTAAATGTGTAGATGAAGGATTAAAGATGATAAGATGGAAGAAAGAGACGGAAACCTAAAAAAGAAAGAGACTTAAAGGGATCGGGGTAGAGGACGGGATTAAGACCGGTAAGTGTTGTGTGGTCCGTAAGACTACAAGGACATTGAAACATGAATAAGAGAGAAACCGAGATTGACGAGAAGAAGAGGACAGACGAATTAAGTAGAAGGGGGACAGTTAATAAAGAACTTCGAAGGGAGTGTAGGTAGAGAGGGGGATCCCTCCATCGTTCAAGGGATTACAAGGGGGTCCAGTGAATAGTGTGACGACGGGGTGAACACCGAGGAAAACATAAAGTGATTCCATACTAACTGTCTGTTGTAATATCATCATAGTTCACATGTTGTTTTACTAAACTATAAACATACATGACTCCTCACTAATGGTTTTATTCAAATTAATTGCAGGTAGTGGTATGTCACAATCTTTAAAAAAAGAATACTACTCTTTAAAATTCTAGATGAGAAAATCGTTGAACGTTGATATGTTGTACACAATAATTGATCTCAGGGGTCCGACGTACAATATAGAGGCACTGAATAGATAAAATAATGACCTTCAAACATGGAAAACTGTGGGAAGTAGGTAAACCAGGTAGGAGTGGAGACCGCTGGAGGTTAGACGACAGACATAGATTTTTGAATCCACCAACAATAACGACTGTAAGTGTATACACTGTAGTGTGTCATAGAGGGAAAGAGGGAGACTGAAGACAGTGAATCGTATTACGAGAACTCTAGGTAGGTACAATACGTTTACAGTTCTAAAAATAAGAAAAAATACTGACTTATTATAAGGTAATATATACACTTATACACACACATATATATGTATATATGGTGTAAAAGAATAAGTAAGTAGAAACGAACGAAGGAACAGAATAGATACCATTTACTACGATGTCGCTTGTCCCCGATGTCTATATAAAAGTTCAATCATAAAAACAAAAGAAGTTTATTTATGTGTCTTCTTCTTAACGACCTAGTATCCCATCGAGATAAAAACTGAAAACTCCTAGGAGGTATGACAAAAGACACCACCGACGTGGTTAAATGTAGGGGGTGTGGGACGGGTTGTCACGTACTCCCAAGGGAAAAGAAGTGGAGGAGTGGTTGTGGATGATAAAGAACAGATAAAATATTATCGGTAAGATTGTCCATACTCCGTAGAGAGTAACACTTGACCTAAACGTGGTAACCGAGAATTAAATAGACAGATGTCTAGACAGAAAGGGTGGGGACCTTCGAGAAACCCCTTCTCTGTACATCAACTACGAGTCACAAACGACTTAGTTACCTCTTGTTCGATCTGATATAAGGTGTATGTTTCAATAGGGTTCGATTTGGGGAAGAGAGGGATTTCCGGTCGGATATCAGAAACGAGGTTGTCGGAGGACTAGAAGAGACGGAGGTTCAACTGAGTGAGGGTGGGGTCTTGTTGAGTCAGTGGTTTTGCTGGTTAGATTTAGACTCTAGACTAGTACAGGGAGGTGAGAACGGATGTCTTACTTCCTGTTCGGGGTATTTCACAGTATGTTTCATGAGGTAAATATTAGAGCGTGGGGTAGTAGAAGGTGAGGGGAGGGGGTGAAGTAGAAGGGTTTTATAGGGTCGGAATTACGTCTCTAAGGTCTGAGTGTTTTACACAGATAAGGATCACCAACTCTTCGGAAGAGAGAGGGGAAGGGTTGAGGAGGGGTTTGTTGAAGATTAGTAGGAAAAACTAAGATCCTAGAGTTCACCAAACGTACGGACTCCAGATGACTCCCAGGGAATAGACCCGAGACCCGTGGGGAAAGAATATCGTGACCGATGTGTCCCACCTTTAGTCGTTGAGTAAGTAATCTGACCCTCGTGGAGTTCCGTTCTCTAAGAACGGAACAAGTGGAGACATAGGGACCCCGGCTGAGTAGTGGAAGAGGTCCCAATCCCTTTTATAGACTACTTGTCTTAACAGGACTCCGAGGTATTCCGTCTGGTACGGAACAGAAAGAAACTCACGGAGTAGAACAGAACAGAAAGAAGACGAGAGTCATCTGGATAAAATAGACGTCCCTCAGTTGGGCACAATCCCTCATTAAATTCATCAATTTACATCCACACCGTTCTCACACGTCCCGAAAGGTTAACGATCTTTGATCTTATTATGGTTGACGACATGGTCCCTTCGTTAAATAAGAAAAAATTTTTTTATCGGAGAAAAGAAAGTAGAGTCCTCACGAGGGTTAGTAAACAAATTTGACCTACTATCTTATTTTTTATTCTTTCTCATTAAAACTTTATAGTTGTTTAAGTGGATTGATTACACGGTACTGTTATCCGTTAACCATTCTTCTCGCGATAACATACATTCAGTCTTTTATCGTACTTTGAGTTATTTTTCTATCTAAAAGTCCAATAATTTACCTCCTGATCTGTCTTCTCCTTTACTCTACACATTCGAACACCATTATGTCATAACCAGATGTACATTGAACCTATTTTAGACTAAATCTTCACCACCCAAAGGAATTATGATTGGAGAGACGAAGGTTTAGTTTACATAACCTCATTCAATTTTTCAAAAAGGGGAGTCGAGACCCGGACTTTTAAAATAGTCATTTAAAATTTTATTTTGAATTTACGTAGGGAAGTCTCTCGAAAGATGATCAAAAGACGACTTAGTGTCACACGACCGGTCTGAACAAATAAAGGAAGGGGAGGTAACTACAAGGGACAAAGGAGTCGTGTCTGTGTAGTTAGTAGGATGTCTTGGACCTGGGGTCGGGAGACGTCTGAGGTGTAGAAAGAGGTCATAAGAAGATCGCGTGTGAGATCCCACAAGTACACATACATCTGAGAGAAGACAAATGGTCGTTACTACGTGTCCCAAACGTTTCGATAGACTCATCTTGGAGTGAAAACTAGGACAGAGGTCACTGGAGGTCCTTGGTATTTGGAAGATTTACGGATTCACCGGCTGTGGAGGACTTCAGGGTGGTATGACTATGACGTGTTTCCCTCTCATACAGGGGGAGGAAGTGGTTTCAGTGTGAGACTCCCTGTGTACCTAGGTAGGAATAGACCCCCCTTGTCGGGGAAGACGAGGACGGGGACTACGGTAGACGTCGTCGAAATGAGGTCAGGTGTTCCAACCCGACCCCTACATCTGGGTATCGGATTGACGTAGTGGTGGTTGTACGGGGTTCCTATTTTTGTTATTTTCGAAAATAAGTGACGGAGGAATAGGAAGTCAAGGGTTTATTGTAGTTTGGACCTCGAATTCGGGGATGGGTCGGGGTCGAGGTGGGTCTGTGAGAAGATATAGGGGTGGTCGAGAGACTAATAAAGTCTTACATAGGGACATAGTTAAGGAACATGTACAAAACCATACTTAGAGATTTTCTTTCCCTCACGAAAAATCTATTTCATCGTTCTTTCCACAGCGATTCCTCCACTGGACCCTCTTTTTTCTACACTTACTGTTTCCCAATGTCTGTATCTTTGTCGTTCACGTTTGTGAGGTCTTATCGATTCCCAGAAGCTTTCCGGGTCGTTCTGAGGGGAGCTCCCTCATTCCTCTGTTTCTCCTGAGTTGAGATTTTGTTCTTATACAGGTCTTCAAGGACCTTCCTTATTCTTAATAATATCGTTTTGAACGTAGTACGAATGGTATACGGTCCTTGAGAAGGTCATAAAATGTATAATTAATTGAGTACATAAAAAGTGTGGTAGGGACACTGAAGTAATGAAGGAAGTAATAAGGGGAAAAGGATTTTGACCTCTTTTGTCTCTATGTGTTCACAAATCTGGAGAAACCCGATGATATTGTTTTATGGTGTCTGACCCACCAAATTATTTGATCTTTAAATAAAGAGTGTCAAGACCTCCGACCCTCCGGATTCTAGTTCCGTAGTCGTGTCAACTCAACACAACTCTCGCAAGAAGACTAAGAGTGACAGAAATACACCATCTTCCCCGATTCTTAGAGGTACCCCAGAGAAAGTATTCCCGTGTTTAGGGTAAGTACTCCCGTGGTGGGGGAACTGAATCTTTTCACTTCAGTGAGTCAGTACATGCTGAGAAACGCTGGGGTACCTGACATCGGATAGTCAGAGGAGGCAGGTACCCTAAAAGGTCCGTTCTCAAGACCTCACCTAACGGTAAAGGAAGAGGTCCCATAGAAGGACTGGGTCCTTAGTTTGGACCCAGAGGGTGTAACGTCCGTCTGCGAAATGGCAGACTCGGTGGTCTATAGGCTTTTCACTTCAGTGAGTCAGTACAGGCTGAGAAACTCTGGGGTACCTGACATCGGATTGAATTCGGGGAAGGTTTCCGGGGTGAAGGATTATGACGGTAGAAAGTCAAGTCAAGTCAGTGAGTCAGCACAGACTGCGAAACGCTGGGGTACTCAACGTCGTGCGGTCCGGAAGGACAGGTAGTGGTTGAGGACCTCAAGTAAGTTTAAGTGTAGGTAGCTCAGCCACTACGGTAGGTCGGTAGAGGAGGAGACAGTAGGGGAAAAGGAGGACGGGGGTTAGGGAGGCTCGTAGTCTCAGAAAAGATTACTCAGTTGAGAAGCGTAGTCCACCGGGTCCATGACCTCAAAGTCGAAATCGTAGTNGGTTTCCGGGGTGAAGGATTATGACGGTAGAAAGTCAAGTCAAGTCAGTGAGTCAGCACAGACTGCGAAACGCTGGGGTACTCAACGTCGTGCGGTCCGGAAGGACAGGTAGTGGTTGAGGACCTCAAGTAAGTTTAAGTGTAGGTAGCTCAGCCACTACGGTAGGTCGGTAGAGGAGGAGACAGTAGGGGAAAAGGAGGACGGGGGTTAGGGAGGCTCGTAGTCTCAGAAAAGATTACTCAGTTGAGAAGCGTAGTCCACCGGGTCCATGACCTCAAAGTCGAAATCATAGTAAGGAAGGTTTCTTTAGGGTCCCGACTTGAGGAAGTCTTACCTGACCAACCTAGAGGAACGTCAGGTTCCCTGAGAGTAGAAGAGGTTGTGGTGTGAAGTTTTCGTAGTTAAGAAGTCGTGAGTCGAAAGAAGTGTTAGACTGAGAGTGTAGGTATGTACTGGTGACCTTTTTGGTATCGGAACTGATCTGTCTGAAAACAACCGTTTCATTACAGAGACGAAAACTTATACCAGTATTGAAAGGAAGGTTCCTCATTCGTAGAAAATTAAAGTACCGACGTCAGTGGTAGACGTCACTAAAACCTCGGGGTCTTTTATTTCAGACGGTGACAAAGGTGACAAAGGGGTAGATAAAGGGTACTTCACTACCCTGGTCTACGGTACTAGAAGTAAAAGACTTACAACTCAAAATTCGGTTGAAAAAGTGAGAGGAGAAAGTGAAAGTAGTTCTCCGAAAAATCAAGGAGAACTGAAAGACGGTATTCCCACCACAGTAGACGTATAGACTCCAATACCTATAAAGAAGGCCGTCAGAACTAAGGTCGAACACGAAGGTCAGGTCGCAAAGAGTACTACATCCCCAATTCTAAAGTTATATACTTAACCTCTCTCTCTAATGCGTTTGTAAGTGAGGAATCGTCTTTCCATTTAATTCAAGGACCGTCGGAGTATTAATCTTGGGTCCGTTAGATCAAGGTCTTACGTTCGAGAATTCGGAATGTGACCCGAAGGGACCACCAAGTCTGTCATTAGACGGACGTTACGCCGTCTGGACCCAAACTAGGTACTCACCCTTCTAGGGGACCTCCTCCCTTACCGATGGTTAAGGTGATAAGAACGGATCTCTTAGGGTACCTGTCTCCTGGGACCACCCGATGTCAGGTACCTCAGCGTTTCTCAGTCTGTGTTGACTCGCTGATTGTGTGTGTGTGTGTGTGTTAGGAATGTGACCCGACGAGGGGAAAGGGAAGAGTATATCTCACCGAGTAAGTAATGGTCAGTGTAAGACACGTTGAGACTCTCTCAAGTTCCATCTGTCCAAGTCTTGACGGGAGGGTCCCGAGCCTTGGGTGGTGGAAGAGAGAGTGTCTGGGGTGGTGTCTGACGGTGAGGGAGTCTACACCTATGACGAGGGACCTGTCGAGTAGAAAAGGATGAAGGGTAGAGAAGGGTAGTCTAGAGGAAGAGAGAAACTGACATTCGGGTACCTCCCATCCCTTGTATAATTAGACAGAAAGTGTAGTGGAGGGAGTGTAACACGGGCTTTGTATCACTCATGACTAATTTACAAACGTCCCACTTCTGATAAATAATAAAAAAATCTCGATTCTACGAAAATAAGATGACTTGGGAAACTCAAGTATTATTATGAAAAAATAACTCGTATTAACGAAATGTTACAACACAATTAAAGACGACATGTTGTTTCATGTCGTCTTAGTTGGCATACACATGTATATAGGGGAAGGAGGACTCGGAGGGAGGGGTCGGGGTAGGGTGGAGGGATCCCATAGTGTCTCGTAGTTCGACTCGAGGGACGTGACATGTCGTCGAAGGGTGATCGATAGATAAAATGTGTACCATCATGTATAGGTTAGTTACGATGAGAGAGTTAAGTAGGGTAGGAAAGGAGGGGCGTGGGGTACACAGGTCTCAGGCGAGAGATGTAGACATACGTCCCACTTCTGAAATTACTTATTCTCTCTCACTGTCAACGGGACATCGTTACACAAACACAAGGTGGGTCTAGGGGACCTTAAGAAAAGACATTCAAAGGGGACGGAACATGGACGTACGAGTCAGTGAAGTCAGGACAGACTGAGACGTTACGATACCTGACATCGGGTGGTCCGGTGAGACAGGTACCCTAAGAGGTCTCTTCTTGTTACCTCACCCAAGGGCAAAGGATAAGGTCCCCTAGAAGGGTTAGGACCTTGCCTTGGACACAGAGGACATAGAGGACGTAACGGTCCGTCTAAGAAATGGTGACTCGGTGTCCCCTTCGGGTGGGGAAGGAACCCCCTAAAGTTTTTGGTCGTGGTCGTCGGGAAGAAGGTTTCTGAGGTGAAACGGGGTTCTCGTTTCTCGGTTGTTGTGGGTCCATAAACTAAGGGTTCGGAGAGGAAATAGGGTCCCGACACTTAACCCTGACAGACCACACCTCCCACCTGTGGTTCGAAGGTTCGGAGTCCCACCTTTGAGTGTGGGGATGGTCTAACCCTAGGAAGGGAAGAGCGAGGTAGGACAAAGACCCTTTGAGTTGGAGTCTGAAGTCCAGTAAAAGTTTTAAGTAGACACTCTATCATACGGACCCACAACTACCTTTTACTGATCTCGTAAGTACCTTTCAATGACATGAATCACATCGGTGTTTCACTTTTATTTTATATTAAACAAGACTTTGATCTGACTTAATGGAACTACTAAGTTTCCATAAAATCCTTCAACGTCACGGAATCTCAGTAGTGCTTTTTAGAGTCTGTGAGGTCACACCCCCCAGAGTCTGTACCACTTCTTTTGAAGACCATCCGTCTCTTAACCTACCGGTCGAAGATCCTGACAGAAAGGTCCCTCTCCTCGTCTCTCGTTCGTCGTTTCGAACCGAGTTATAATTTTGAGTGTTTTGACTAAAAATTGACAATACTCCTAAAGTATTACGTAATTATTTGTACTCTGGTTTCCCTTTCCAGATCGACCTGTTTTGTGTGTTCACCCAACAACTCTACTTATACCGAAGGGAAGGTCTTAAACACACAACCATAAAGGAACTGGAAATTCTCTTCTGAACTCCCATTCTTCACCTTCATGTCTAAACCAATTCTCAGGGTTACTTAATTCTTTGTACAAAGTCTCGTATTCTTTTCAGTTCCTGGAGTCCATATCGTTACTTGAACTTCTCGGTGTAAATGGGATAAAGATGCGTCGGTGACGATCATTAAAGACCGAAATTTACCCCTTACTTACCACTAGTTACACAAATACTTGTAGGAGTAAATTTTTGTTTACCGTGGTGTCAAAGTCTCAAAATTTAACATTTGAATCATCGTTTTATTCGACGAGGTTTTAGGTATCAGATATTTTAAGTGTATCGAGTATTCCTCTTACTATTTTGATATCTAGTACCCGTAAACACGAGGTTTCTTTCCAACTCGGAGGACATGAGTAATAAAGGAGAACCATAGTTTCTGTATCTGTATATTGTGATATCGGTTTAACGACGGAGTACGACGGTCTAAAAACGTTTATTCTAAATGTAATAATCCTATTATGTCAGTCGTTTAAAAGTACTTTTTATCTCACGACGATCACGAGTCTAAGTTCTTTGGACTTAAGAAATCGTCCGACGTCTTACACTCAGAAGGTCTCTTTCTCTTCGACCCCGTTCTGAACTGTGGGGTGGTGTAATAGATACCACTGTAAATACACTACAGTGTGTATATTACAGTAGATTCTCAGGAGGAACTTCTTTGACATAATTTCGAAAAGAAAGGTAGTGGTAAATCCCAGGTGTCTATCGTTCCAACACGTATCTCATGATCTCTAAACCCTTGTACCTAAATAAGAGAAATATGCTACTCATGAGTTATAGGGGTAGCTATGCACTTCCATCTTTAGTTGGTGACGTTTAGGATTCCCTTTACAAAAAATATTTAGATGAAGGACGTACGGAAGTGATAGTTTAGTCGTTGATACTTTATCTGAGTAAGTGGTATAAAACTGTACTCCTTCCTCAATCTGACGTTTTAACTATAGGACCTTAGGATTGTTTACAACATTTGACTCACACTCTGTTATCTAGTCTGTTTTTTCCAGAAGAGAACAACTGGACGGTGGATGGATCGGACAGGAGTCTTAGTTTTGTGACGAAAGAGATTTTTAAAGAGAAATGTACTAGTTTATATTCAGATTCTCGTCGTCCACTGTAGTACGATATTGATAAAGAAGCACTACAAGAGGTCAGACTTTAAAAGTTTGTCGTATAATAGAAAATTTAGTACGTTGAGTGGAGTAGATTGTCAGTGTAATGAACGATTATCGAAAAAAGTCCGATGAGAAACGTTTGTTCGTTTTATCCCTGAAGAGACCACCAAGTCACCAATTCTTAGACGATGGTAACGTATCCCGTGGTCAAACTGTGGATCAGACCCTTGATTCGACAACGTACGACACGCAGTCCCGGTTTTTTTATTTATTTATTTTTATTTAAAATTTTATTCGTTTTATTTCAATATCTTTTACCAATTTTTACATTTTTACCTCTTACGTCAGTGAACACAAGTGTAAGAAAGGTCTCCCTTTCCCATAAACACCTCCAGACAAGATAAGACTAGTTAATTAATCAAATTTTAGGACTACGTGTTGGACTTGACACTCCTATTATCGATCATAGTAAAAATCTTGAACTATATACGGTTCATAACAAGATTTTGTAAAAACGTAGACAATAGGTAAATTAAAAGTAGTAAGGAGATACTCTTCACCACGGGACAAATGTGGGTGAATTGGATTCTCTTATACTCCGGACCAACTGACTTTCAGTGTTCGATTCCGTCAGACCAAAGTCTCATCTACGGGAGTCGACGTACTTACCTATACGTCCGAGACACTCCAGACCTTAGGAATGTCTTAATAAAGGATAATAAGATCATAATATAAGAGATTTTGACTCCCCCGACAGAATTCTTTAAACACAAGGATAACCCAAAAATCCGATAGACTTTTCATATCTCGACATCGAACTATATAAGTTCCGGGTTTTAGGTACACTTACACTGTACTCCTACGACAGAGAGACGTTTAAGAGCGAAACTCTCGAAGGTGTAAATATTAGTTCGTATGTGGTCTTACGTCGGACAGAAAACTTAACCTGACAACGTTTGTGCTCATACATTGTGTCAGTCTGGAGTAACCCCGGTAGGAAACGACCAACCCATGTAACCGTCACTCTCTAGACTTCCGTATATGAACCGTCGTTGAAGTTTTACGGGTCAACCAGGGTCTTACAATTGTACGAGTAATACACGTAAATAACACGGGCCCGAGGGGTGACAGGTTTAGAGGGGGCTCAGGGTTAGTTCTTCTTCATAACTCTCCTTATGACGATTATACTGTACTGACTCCTGTTATGTCGCACTGTACTGGCCTCCACTACTTCTCTTGTGAATACCAAAGGACTGATGTGGAGGGGGTAGGGACGGTGTATAGAATTACGTATGATTGTAGGGACGGAACCGTCAGGGTCTGTCTTTTCGGTTTTCCATAAATACTTCGACGTAGGTAGTTGTCGTAGTTACCAGGTGGTCTTTACGACAGTCGAATGTCTAACTGAACATGGGTGACAGACATATATGGTGAGTGAAGGGGTGAAGTGAAGATTGAGACGAAGGTCCCCGGTCGTTCCGTAGAGGGGTCTCGGGGATGTAGAAGTGTTTCTGAATCCCTACGTCCTATCCTTCATTCTCTCGGTAGCATAGTGGTAAACGAAGTAATTCTCCCTTTTCGCCGTTTTTCTCCTTGTGTAACCTAAAGTTAGATCCTGGTCCTATATCTCTTTTATTTGTTGTTGTTGTTGTTGTTTTTTGTTTTAGACATGTAGACACCAACGACTTCTTTAGAAGGTTTTGTCTCGACATGGGTAAGGACTGGGGTATCGTGTGTCCAAGTCCCGGACTAAAATTCATCCACGAAAAAAACAAGTCTTGTCAAGTGGGAAATATACTACGGACTTAAATAACGTTTATGTTCCTATATCGACTTATTGTGTGATCACAGGGTTTGTGACTCTTAAGGGTTGATGTGATGACTTATATAGGTCTTTCACTAAGGTTTAAAAGAGTACACTTGAAAACTAACTGGATCTACAATCCTTTTACAAGAATGTTAAAAATTTTTATACAAGAGCAGTAATTTACCCTTCGTGACACAAAAAGTCTTTCGTAAGACATCCATGACTAAATTCACAAAGTGAATTTTAAGTACCTGTTTTAACGTATAAGTCGTAATTTTGGTTTAACGTGTATTAAATTAGAAAGAAATTCTAATTCTTCGAATAAAACTCTGGAGGAACTTTAAGTCCTTAAAGTAATACTAAAGTTGAACATAACGTACTTTCATTTACACTTGTATCGTTGACCGTCTACTGGGTTCTTAACACACGGTGACCCGTCACACGGAGGACCAGTAAATCCCTTCCATAAGGAGTTCCCCAGAAGAGTGAAACCTTCAGTTTTTCTCTTGTGTGATATTTGAGAAACTGAAGTCCCTCAGTTCGGTTGTTCTTCTTAAAGGTAAGTTGTATATGGTAATGAACGGAGTATATGTGATATGTTTATATAAGTCTTTTGGTTCTAGTTCCGGTTAGACTTAGAATTTAGGGTACCACCATTAGACCCTATTCTGTCCCAAAGAAAAATCCGACTACTTACTCTTAAAAAAAGAGGAATTTTTCTTTTAGTAATAATAGAAACTCCTCTCTGTATTTCCGTTTTCTGTGTATTCCATTACTCGACTTTTACCTAAGAGTAAAGATTGTTTTGGACGACCCAGTTACCTTAAAGACATCTTGATCACGACACTTTAAACCAATATTTTCTTATTTCTTTGGTTATTCTATTTCTATAGTGTAATTACCTCCCCCTTCTTAATAATTTAAGGAGAGGGAAAACTGTAAAGGAGACTGTTAATCATAAAGGTAGGAGTAGTCTACTACAATTACGATCCGTTTAAAGGTTTCCTTAATTCAGTATTTTATACAAAACTCCCTTTCCTCCGCCCCCCTTCCTTTTTTTTTTCTCTTTTTCTCTTTCATTTCTTCTTTCAAAATTTTTTTTTAGTAGAAATTTTCTCGAAGGTCCTGATCTTAATTCATACCGTAATTAAAAAAAAGGTGGTTCAGAATCAGAACCGTCCAAAGACGACTTACGTCCTTAAAGTACCTACGTCCTTGATCACTACCTTTTACGTAATAATATGTGTTGCTAACAACATGAACTCTCCTTGATATACCCTTTTTATTGTGGGATCTTATTTATGTTTACTTTAAGTACATAGTTTTGGTTATGACACTTTTTTCAAATTTACAAAGAACGTAAATATAGATCAGTAATTGGATTTACGTCTAAAATCAAGTTCGATGTGAAGACGGAGTACCAGTCTTCCGGACTTTTGGACACTGCACCTTTTAACCGTCCTATTTCTTATAACTTAACCGGAGCTACCTTTTTGTTTTAAACCGTCGGTATTGGAGGAGGAACCCGTTGAGGGGGGTGGTGGTCGGGGTAGTTTAAAAGGAGGGATCGAGTGAGAATAGGGTCCTTTCTCCGGTTCCCTTCCGGTATATACTCGAGTTTGTCGTTCGGTCACAGTGGGATTGGTAAGTGGTTCCCTAGAAGGAGGAACTGGAACTTAGGGTACCAAACTCACTCCGGGGGGTCTTCAGGGTTGAGATCTGAGTGAGAGTCTCTCGTATCTCCGATCTCCTCAGTCATGGAGGCCTGAAACCAAAAGAAGAGGAAACCTCTTTCTTCACCTCACTCCGTAGAAGAAATGGCCTACACTTAAACGTTAAGTGTTTACTTTTACTATTTAAGGAAACGTCTTTAGGGATTTCAGATAAGGGAAGGAGGTGGGGATGAGGGTAGGATAAAATTAGGGTGAAAACCAGACCAACGGAGTTCGTTTCATCTGTAAAAGAGTTACAAAATAAATCGGATCGTTTGTTTTGGGTCCCTGAAGAGGTTTTAATAAAGAGATGGACCCCTCTAGGATTCCTGGATGGAGTGGGGACCCCGGGTGGAGAGAGGGAGGACCTCGAGTGGAGAGAGGGAGGACCCTGAGTGGAGAGAGGGAGGACCCGGAGGAGGGTTTGAGTCCGAGGTAATTCGTCGGGTCACAACTACCTCTTATAAAGGGAAGGTCGGGTAAGGATTGGAGAGGGTTTGAGATGTCGAAGTCTCCCTTGCGAGGGGTCCGGGGGAGCGACCCAAGGGCCTGGAAACGTACTTGGTAAACCTCACTCTTGGAGAAAGGGTTGCACTTATAACAAAGGTAACACGACACGGACACACACCACCAAAGTGGGACTAGAAAAGAGAGAAACGTCGACCAATTATTAGGTGATCGTTCAGTCCGACGTCGCCGACGTCGTCGTCGTCGGTACCCGAGGTATCGTTCAAGTGTCCGGAAACCGTTATGGGAGAGGTCAGACGTCCCCCAGTGTCCAGTTGATCAATGATTACGTGTTCCTGTCCACTCACCCTCACCTTTGTTCTCACTTAAACATACCGTCGAACTTGAGCCTTTTCTTTACTTAAAGAAAACGTACTGTCACTATACATTGGTGTCAGTAAGTACAGTTTATTTATTACAACTGGTCGTTACAGTTCTTCTTCTCTTCCGAACCCTCCACAAAGAGATAAAATCTTTGTTCTAAAAAAAAAAGAAAGGGGATCTTACAGATGATTCAAAATACACCCAAAATAAAGACATGTTACTGAACACAATACTGGAATTAATTTCTTTAATGAAAAGTCCTGACTCTTTGAGAACGATTCTTTTATAGTCAATGTAAAATGTTCATTCTAAAGACAAAACAAAAATTAAAAAAAGCAAAAAACCTTTGAACCCATAACCTCCTTTGACCATTCAAAGGAAGGGATTAACGAGATTCTAAAGATTAATCGGAATTCTTTCGGTAAAAGACCCTCTAGAGCGACCACCAGGTCACCAATTCTGAGGTACGAAGGTGAAGTCTACCGTTCCCAAGTTAGGGACCTACCCTTTGATTCTAGGGTATACCACGTGACACGTCGGTTTTTTATTTTATTTTTAAAAAAATTAATTTTTTCTTTTCTTACAATTAAAGACCCCTCCACTACCCTTTGTTAAGTTCTACAAGACATTTCCTTTGTTTCTTTTCCACACTTAATCTTATTTCGGTTGACAGTCAGCTGCGTACACGGGCCGGAGAACGACTAAGAGGGTTCTCGAATCACCAAAGAACGTACGAACAACCAAATGAAGTTGGACGGTCCCGGTCATTTGGAAGGAGTACAGTGGTCGTCCGTGCAAACAAGGGAGGGTGACGTGTACCCGGACGTAACACCGGTGGTTCTGAGACTTTCTTGAAGTCTACCTTCAGCAGGGAGAAGTTCTGGGGTCATTTGGATTTTCGACGTACGTCTTGTCTCCTCCCACTTCGACTACCGCAGTCCCCACGGGAGAGCAAGTTTCCGGACTGTGTCTCGGGCCCCAGCGACGCATCCCGTAGACCAAGAGTTTGTAAGGACACAGACTACTACTTTACGTTCTTTCTTCGTCGAAACGTAGGAACGACTATAAAAGAAGAGGGTCCCAATAAAAGGGTTATCGTTCCAATGATGAGAGACGAACCGGACGAGACGCCCTTGTCGTTAACACTACAGAACTTGGAACGAAATAAAATGTATTTCTCATTTGTCTCTACGTAATATTCGATTTGACAGAGGTCGGTGTAGGGTCCCCCTTTTTTTTTTTCGACTGGAACAATATAAAGGACCCGCCCACGTCCTAACAGGGCAGTCTTGGGGCTCCGGACTTGCTACCTCGAACAGTTTCTCGCCGGGGTCCATTACTTAGTAGAATAGTGTCCACGTGTGGTGTGTATAATTTCCTCCCTACATACTTGTGGCACGGGAGGTGTCAGTGGAAAGTTACAGCCGAAATTGGGAACAAGGTTAGGGAAAAGTAGTTTCTTACTAAAATACGTCGGTCGAGATTTACCTCCGAGAGTTTTGGGATAATTCTAAAGACTTCCCTACCCCATAATCACACCTCCTTTTCAACCAATATTATAGACATTGAGTACGAGTCTAGTCCAGGTAGGACCTCAGACAAAGGACGTCAACTCGGGTTTTATCTTGTGGAACTAAGGAAAGACGGTCCGTTGACTGAGGACTTTACATTTAAAATTTTCAGATTCTATCTGTGGTATTGGTGATTGAACATAAACGGAGACTAAAGAGAACAGGGGTACAGGTTCACTTTATATGAGGATACGAGGTGGAGAACTCATAAACACGACCTCTTTTACGAAATCATAATCTTCCTTAATAATCCTCGACTAAGAAGACTACTACATTACCGACTAGAAAAAACGGTCAATGTTTGGACGGAGGAAGAGTCCCTGAGCTCAGTACTGAAAACGAAAAACATCCGAAACGGTCGAGAGTAGAGTCCCTACCGAGAGGGTTGGGTATTCATGAGGATTCCTTTACCTTAAGTTTCAACTTCGAACTAACCGTGAGACGTATATAACTTATTTTCAACTACAATTGGTATTAAAAAAATAAAATCTTTAACACAATCCTATCCACTAAACTGTACTATGTGTTTGGAAGATTTCATTTTGTTGTTGAATGTCTCTTTAGTTAATACGGGTGAACACTTCAGAACGGACTCTCAAAATCTGTACAGGGTCACAGCAGTATAGGAGGAGGGTCACGTTCTTTTCTGGTTCTACGAGAGTAAAGGTTTCATCTCCTTAAACGGTGTAACTACGTCGTGACACGTAAAAATTAGAAACATTAAATTTGTGGTAGTAGAAGGGTCTTTTTCCACGTACGGGACGTAGAGAACCGTAGTTCTATGAACCAACTCGAAATACTTCTTCAGTTTAATATGAGGGTTTTTCCGTTCATAATAAACAACACACACACATACACATATGAGGAAACCGAACACAATGACACCATGTCTTCAATTCTGATGAAACCTTAGTCCACTAACGTTACCGGTATGAGTCTGACGGTACAATTGATCCTAATGTCGTACGTCGGGTAAAAGTCGAGGAATTTTTAGAGAGACCTCGAAAACGTCTTTTCTATGTCTCTCTTTTGAGATTTATATAAATCTCTAAGGAAGTAAACTCAAGAACTGTAGTTGATAAAAAATTTGCACTTTCAAGTGTACCTTCAGCATTGTAACTTTAGATTTGATTCAATCTTTTCGTACAAAGTGAGGTGATGCCATAAACGATGTCATCCAGACAACTCCGTGTGTCCCTGGAACACAATAGTCTTTACGAGATTAGGAACTAGGGGTGACGACTCTAAGAGAAACAAGGGACCTTCAGTCACACCCTAATGTGTCATCAAATATCTCAGGACCGACTTAAGTCTGGATGAACTGACTCTCACCCAAATCCGAGGTGGAGAAAAAGCAGAAAACTGCACTCCCATTACTAAATTGAAAGGAGTTGGTCTCGGAGTAGGACACTTAAGATTGCGTTGAGGACACTCCGTCGGACCTAGTGACCGAGGTCGAGTCTCCCGTCCTCCAGGATCCAGACGGACGAACCGACCCGTCTACGGGTGAATCCCTCTGTAAAGGGTCTAGAGGGAAGTCAGAGATTGGAATCTGAGTTGTCCTTCTGTAAGATGGTGGACTCTGAACGTCAAAACGAAGGGTCCGAACCTTAGACTGACAAAAGTAAATGGTTTAGAGTCATTTAAATTTCCTGTAGAGTTATATCAATTTCCAAAAAATGTCAAAAAAAAAAGGTTCATCATCAAAACTTCGTTTATACCTCCCTTTGGAGTCTGTAAAGTATGGGAAGATTGGAACGGTAAGTAAGTCTTACCGTCAATTAAGTTTTCAGTCTTAATTGAACAGGTTTCTCACTTATTATGATTGTTTTATGAAGTAAGAAAAGAAATGTAAAAAATTAATTAAGTAAGTAAATAAGTAAACCGACGAGGTCGAGAATCAACGCCGTGTCTCCTAAAAATCAATGTCGTATACCCTATATTATGAAACTGGTCCCTAGTTTGATTCCGGGGGACGTAACCCTTACGTCTCAGAATCGGTAACCTTATGGTCACGTCAAGTCAAGTCAGCGAGTCAGCACAGGGTGAGAAACGTTGGGGTACTTAACGTCGTTCGGTCCGGAGGGACAGGTAGTGGTCGAGGGTCTCAAGTGAGTGCAGGTAGCTCAGTCACTACGGTAGGTCGGTAGAGTAGGAGACAGTTGGGGAAGAGGAGGACGGGGGTTAGGGAGGGTCGTAGTCTCAGAAAAGGTTACTCAGTTGAGAAGTGCACTTCTCCGTTTTCATGACCTCAAAGTCGAAGTCGTAGTAAGGAAGGTTTCTTGTGGGTTCTGACTAGAGGAAATCTTACGTGACCAACCTTGAGGAACGTCAGGTTCCCTGAGAGTTCTGAGAAGAGGTCGTGGTGTCAAGTTTTCGTAGTTAAGAAGCCGTGAGTCGAAAGAAGTGTCAGGTTGAGAGTGTAGGTATGTACTGATGACCTTTTTGGTATCGAAACTGATCTGTCTGGAAATAACCTTTTCATTACAGAGACGAAAAGTTATACTATAGATCCAACCAGTATTGAAAAGAAGGTTCCTCATTCGCAGAAAATTAAAGTGCCGACGTCAGTGGTAGACGTCACTAAAACCTCGGGGTCTTTTTATTTCAGACTGTGACAAAGGAGTAGATAAAGGGTACTTCACTATCCTGGCCTACGGTACTAGAATCAAAAGACTTACAACTCGAAATTCGGGAGAAAAAGTGAGAGGAGAAAGAGAAAGTAGTTCTCCGAAAAATCAAGGAGAAGTGAAAGATGGTATTCCCACCACAGTAGACGTATAGATTCCAATAACTATAAAGAGGGTCTTTAGAACTAAGGTCGAACACAAAGAAGGTCAGGTCGTAAAGAGTACTACATGAGACGTATCTTCAATTTATTCGCCCCACTGTTATATGTCGGAACTGTCTGAGGAAAAGGATAAACCTTGGTCAGACAACAAGGTACAGGTCAAGATTGACAACGAAGGACTGGACGTATATCCAAAGAGTTCTCCGTCCAGTCCACCAGACCATAAGGGTAGAGAAAGTCTTAAAATCCCTGTGGTCCCCTCAGGGATTTTTTTGATGATGTAAGATTTAAGTGTTTCGTGTATAGAATGGGTCCCTACAATTATATAAAAAAAAATTAAAAAATAAAAAAAAATTAAAATTTTAGAAATTAAGAATGTACGCAAGGGTTTGTACTTGGGGGGAGGGTGGAGGGAGGGGTGTTG